>CAUYLG010006054.1:0-122903 GCA_963573385.1 Cacajao melanocephalus | reverse complement strand
TATAATATAAAACCTACATATATGTGTATATATGTCATATACACATACATGTAGGTTTTATATTATATGCACACATATATACACATATGTATGTATACATATATACACATATACATATGTATATATGTATGCATATATTGTATGTATACGTATGTGTGTATATATATGTTTGGCCATAGTATTTTTTTTTTTCATAGTATTGTTAATATTGTGTTGAATCTGGGTAGGAACAGGGTGATAGTTGTCAGAGGAAACTTCATAATAAAAAGATACAGTTGATTATCATGATTCATGGTATTTATGTTCCAGAAAGTTACCACAAGCACTTAATTAATCAATATTGAATCATTGCTCCCAGAAGAAATACAGGGTTAGTTCCTGCCAGCTTCTGCCCACATTTTTGTTAGCCAATCCATACATCATCTTGTTTTATATGGGTTTCTTTTAAAAAATATCTCATTTAATATATATAGTTGATTTCTTAATATTGAATTTATGGCCAAGGGCACTACAACTCATGCCTGAATAAAGCTTATTTGACACACACATTTTTTCCACAGGGACATCACATCCTTCTTGCACTTAGGAACATGAGAGACAGTTCTTCAGTCCTACACTAGGGGACATTTTAAACAGTGAAATCTCCAGCAAACCCCAGAAAACTGAAAAATGTGGCACTGCCTGTACCAGGGAAGGGCACTTGTTTATAGTATAAGAACTGAAAGAAGAAGCTAGAGCATTGCCTTGTTCCATTTCACCTGGGAATATGTGTGTTAGGTGACTGAAATTTTTAAGTGCTCAGTGCATGTCCTTGACAATGACAGCACCAAGAGTATTGATTTCGGGCTTACAAATAAGTTTTAATGAGTAGATAAATTTGTAGTCACAAAATCCATGAATAATGAGGATTAACTGTATGAAGATCCGTAAAGATTCTAAGATTAGATTGAAAACTATGGTCTTTAAAGTTCACACTGGAAAGAGAAACCAGAAAGGCTGAAATAAATAAATGGTTAAAAAATTATATATGTATATTTATATATGTAATATATACAGTTATATATATAATATACATTATATATATGAAAAGGATGACTATGAAAAAAGTAGAGTTGTGTGAGGTACCAGACTTTATGAAATAAATTGACAAAGAGGGAAATTTTATGATTTGATGGCTATGGCAGGTTCATTAATGACAACTGTGGTAGAAGAAAATAAAGATACAACAGCAGAATAAAACTACATACCTGATCTTGTTTCCACAGCCTACGTTGTATGATTTTTCTGGACATTGGCTTTTTGTGTGAATCAGCTAGAGTGAGAATAACTGTCTGGACAATAGGAGTTTTATTTTGCACATGAAAAAGTATTGTAATTCGGTGTTGATGAGTGGAAAAGAAAAGAAGAGCCAAGCAAGGTGGCTCTTGCCTGTAAAACCAGCACTTTGGTAGGCTGTATTGGGGTTCTCTAAAGGGACAGAACTAATGGAATGTACGTGTGTGCATGTATGTATATATTACATATATGTGTATATATGTAGATCAGGCAGATCACCTGATGTCAGGAGTTTGAGACCAGTCTGGCCAATATGGTGAAACCCCATCTCTACTAAAAATACAAAAATTAGGGGCCAGGTGTGATTGCTTACGCCTGTAATCACAGCACTTTGGAGGCTGAGGTGGGCAGATCACCTGAGGTCAGGAGTTTGAGACCAGCTTGATCAAGATGGCGAAACCCTATCTCTAGTAAAAATACAAAAAGCAGCTGGGCATGGTGGTGGGTACCTGTAATCCCAGCTACTCAGGAGGCTGAGGCTGGAGAATCACTTGAACCTAGGAGGTGGAGATTGCAGTGAGCCAAGATAATGCAACTGCACTTCAGCCAGGGCATGACAGAGTCAAACTCCATCTCAAAAAGAAAAAAAATACAAAAATTAGCCAGGTGTTGTGGCAGGTGCCTGTAATCCCAGCTACTTGAGAGGATGAAGCAGGAGAATCACTTGAACTTGGGAAGGAGAGGTTGCAATGAGCCAAGATTGCAGCACTGCAGTCCAGACTGGGCAGCAGAGCTAGACTCTGTCTCAAAAAAAATAAAATAAAATAAAATAAAAAAAAGAAAAGACGCATTGGAAACATATGAATTAGTGAGTATTTTACAGCAGAAGATAAAAACTTAGGTACACGTTTGCCTTTTCCAAACTTAATTTTTCCTCTGCTCTTGCCCCTCAAACACTATTGCCTAATATTTTTTTTCTGGCAATTATCCCTACTATTCAATGCTTTCTATGATTCCCCTTCATGCCTCTATAATTCATCCAAAAGTACGATTTGTTGCATTTTGTGTTTATTCCACTTTATCCAGTTTTGAAAGCCACATTTCTAAAGAAGTGCCAGATTAGTGAGTTTTTATTTGCAGATTCCTCTCCACTTTTTTCCTATTCGGTTTCTTTTGTCTAATCCTGAGGGAGTGAGATGTATGCCCTCAGGATTACTTTCAGACCAGATGCCTGGGCTGTTCTAGAGCATTTGCATATGAAGTCCCATAGATACTGTAGAGGAAACATGGGAAAAAATATACTATGAGTGTGGGAATAATTTTGGCAAGAAGTCATCCTTCATTGACACTGAAAGAACTCAAAAAGGCAAAACAAGCTTTGAATGTAATGAATGTAGGGAAATCTTTAAGAAACCAAGTCTCTCTCAGCATACATACATAGAAAAGAAAATCTTTCAAAATAGTCATTATGGGAGTTCTTTTTGGTATATGTCAGTTCTCACTAAACATCAGCAAACACACATAGAAGAAAAACTCTATGAATGTTAATGAGTGTGGGAAACCTCTCAGCCACAGGTCATCTCTCATAGCACATAATAGAATACACTGAGGGGAGAAACCTTATGAATGTACTGAATGTGGGAAAACCTTCACAAATAGGTTAGGCCTTACAGTTCATTGGTGGATACACACAGGGCAAAAACTCTATGAGTGCATTGAATGTAGGAAAGCCTTCAGTTATAAGTCAGGCCTTACAGAACATCAGAGAACACACACAGGTAAAAAACCCTATGAGTGTAGTGAATGTGGAAAAAAATTCTGTGAGGAGTCAAATCTCCGAGTACAGCAGAGAATTCACATGGGGAGAAAACCTATGAGTGTAAAGAATGTGGAAAAAACTTTGTTTACAATTCATTCCTCATAGTACATCAAAGGATACACATAGGTGTAAGACCCTATGAATGTAATGAATGTGGGAAAACATTCTCACAAAAGCCAAACTTCACATACCATCAGAGAACTCATACTGGAGAAAGGCCCTATGAATTTAATGAATGTGGGAAGTCTTTCTCAGTGAAGCCAAAACTTACTGTGCATCAGAGAACTCACTCAGGGGAAAAACCCTATGAATGTAATGAATGTGGGAAAACATTTTTCCAGAAGTCATCTCTTATAGTACATTAGAGAATGCACACAGGGGAGAAACCATATAAATGTAATGAATGTGGGAAAAGTTTTTCCCAGAAGTTGTCCCTTACTGTACATTAAAAAAGACATTAAAAAGAGAAGCCATATGAAATATATTCAATGCAGCAAAATATTTAACCAGAAATCAGCTCTTATTAAACATCAGAGAACTCACTCAGGAGAGAAACTTCAAAAATGTAATTAATGCAGCAAAACTTTTTACCACAAGTTATCCCTCACAGTACGTTGGAGAACCCACACAGGAGAGAAACTCTACAAATGTTATGAATGTGAGAAGACCTTCCACCAGAAGTCATCACTTATAGCACATCGGAAAACACATAGAAGGCAGAAATCCTATGAATCTAGAAATGTGGAAAAGCCTTTTATTAGAGTTCACTAATCTGAGAAAGTACAGAGAAAAGTTCCTCTTAGCATCTTCTGAAAGTCCAGAAACCATTTCTTTTCTTTTCTTTTCTTTTTTTTTTTTTTTTTTTTTTTTTGTTGAGACGGAGTCTTGCTCTGGTCACCAGACTGGAGTGCAATGGCATGATCTTGGCTCACTGCAAACTCCACCTCCCAGATTTAAGCGATTCTCCTGCCCCAACCTCCCAAGTAGCTGGGATTACAGGTGCCCATCTCTATGCCCAGCTAATTTTTGTATTTTTAGTAGAGACCGTGTTTCGCAATGTTGGCCACGCTGGTCTCGAACTCCTCACCTCATGATCCTCCCACCTTGGCTTCCCAAAGTGCTGGGATTACAGGTGTGAGCCACTGCACCCAGCCCAGAAACCTTTTCTTACTTGATCTACTCAGCTTACATTAAAAACAGTGAAGGGGGAGCCAGGTGTGGTGGCTCATGCCTGTAATCCCAGCACTTTGGGAGTCTGAGGTGGGTGGATCAGGAGGCTGGGAGATCGAGACCAGTCCGACCAACATGGTGAAACTCTGTCACTACTAAAAATGCAAAAATTAGCCAGGCATGGTGGTGCATGCCTGTAATCCCAGCTACTCAGGAGGCTGAGGTAGGAGAACTACTTGAAACTGGGAGGTGGAGGTTGCAGTGAGCCAAGATTGGTCACTGTACTCCAGCCTGGGCGACAGAACAAGACGCCATCTCAAAAACAAACAAACAAACAAAACAGTCAAGGGGGGCTGGGCATGGTGGCACATGCCTGTAATCCAAGAACTTTGGAAGGCCATGGTCGGTGGACTGCCTGAGCTCAGGAGTTTAAGACCACCCTGGGCAACACGGTGAAACCTTGTCTCTACTAAAATACAAAAAATTAGGCGGGCATGGTGGTAGGGCCTGTAGTCCCAGCTACTTGGGAGGCTGAGGCTGGAAAATCGCTCAAACCCAGAAGGCAGAGATTGCAGTGATCTGAGATCACACCACTGCACTCCAGCCTGGAGACCCTGTCTCAAAAAAAAAAAAAAAAGTTAAAAGGAGAAACTTTATAAGTATGAGAAATATTTTGCCCAGAAATAAAGGACCATCTTACTGAGCAGCACATATTTGATATTTGAAACATCTTATGATTATTTTGAATAAGTTGTAGCTTTCAAAATGATTCATTTTTAGTTATGTATCAGAGATTTTAGCTCACTGGAAATATACCAGTTTGGGAATTGAGACTAGAAACTTTCTCTAGAAATATTATATTAAAATTATTGTTTCTGATATAACAAAAATTTTTTGAAAATATTCAGTTACAGACACACTGTGTACTAGGACTTTAACTTCAAAATGCACAGTTAGGTTGAATAGTTGTAAACATAGCAAACACAAATGCAAAGTGTCATTAGGTTATATGAGTGTGCTTTATAAGAGAAATATTGTATGTGTTGATTTTGTCACTGGAACTCATCATAATCTTATGTAAATGTACCCTTAATTTAATACTTTTAATGATGTGTTTACAATTTCCCACACTTAATGGTTTTCTTTTTTTAGCTTTAAGAAAAAAATGTCATATGGAACCAAAAGAAAGCCCTCATAGCCAAGTCAATTCTAAGCAAAAAGAACAAAGCTGGAGGCATCACATTACTGGACTTCAAACTATACTACAAGGCTACAGTAATCAAAATAGCATGGTACTGGTAACAAAACAGAGATATAGACCAATGGGACAGAACAGAGGCCTCGGAGGCAATGCCACACATCTACAACCATCTGATCTTTGACAAACCTGACAAAAACAAGCAATGGGGAAAGGATTCCCTGTTTAATAAATGGTGTTGGGAAAACTGGCTAGCCATGTGCAGAAAGCAGAAACTAGACCCCTTCCTTAAATCTTGCACTAAAATTAACTCCAGATGGATTAAAGACTTAAACATAAGACCTAACACCATAAAAACCCTAGAAGAAAACCTAGGCAAAACCATTCAGGATATAGGCATAGGCAAGTACTTCATGTCTAAAACAACAAAAGCGTTGGCAACAAAAGCCAAAATAGACAAATGAGATCTAATTAAACTCCAGAGTTTCTGCACAGCAAAAGAAACAATCATTAGAGTAAACTGGCAACCAATAGAATGGGAAAAAATTTTTGCATTCTACCCATCTGACAAAGGGCTAATATCCAGAATCTACAAAGAACTAAAACAGATTTACAAGAAACAAACAAACCCATTCAAAAGTGGGCAAAGGATATGAACAGACACTCTACAAAAGAAGACATGTATGAGGCCAACAAACATATGAAAATATGCTCATCATCACTGGTAATTAGTGAAATGCAAATCAAAACCACATTGAGATACCACCTCATGCCAGTTAGAATGGCAATCATTAAAAAATCTGGAGACAACAGATGCTGGAGAGGATGTGGAGAAATAGGAACACTCTTACACAGTTGGGAGTGTAAATTAGTTCAACCATTGGGGAAGACAGTGTGGCAGTTCCTCAAGGACCTAGAAATAGAAATTCCATTAGACCCAGCAATCCCATTACTGGGTATATATCCAAAGGATTATAAATCATTCCGTTATAAAGACACATGCACACAAATGTTCACTGTGGCACAGTTTACAATAGGAAAGACCTGGAACCAACCCAAATGCCCACTGATGATAGACTGGACAGGGAAAACGTGGCACATATACGCCATGGAATACTATGCAGCCATAAAAAATGATGAGTTTGGGTTCTTTGTAGGGACATGGATGAATCCGGAAACCATCATTCTCAGCAAACTAACACAAGAACAGAAAATCGAACACCACATGTTCTCACTCATAGGCGGGTGTAGAACAATGAGAACACATGGACACCGGGAGGGCAGCATCATACACTGGGGTCTGTTGGGGAGAACTAGGGGAGGGACAGCGGAGGGTGAGGAGGTTGGGGAGAGATAACATGGGGAGAAATCCAGATATAGATGATGGGGATGGAGGCAGCAAACCACCTTGCCATGTATGTACCTATGCAACAATCCTGCATGATCTGCACATGTCCCCCAGAACATAAAGTACAAATAAAAAAAAAAAACCCTGAAACCTCAATTTGAGGAAGACTGAGAGCAGAAGAGCAGTAAAGCATGTTCAAAGCAGAAGAATCAGCACAAGTGAAGTCAGCCCTGGAAGAAGTTAAGTATGGCAGAGCATATAGGGTAGGGTGGCAAGTGGGAATGGAAGAGAAATGGAACCCTTTAAAGTGATGATAAAAAATTGGGACTTCATCCCAGAGCAATAGGAAACCATTGATGAGTTGCCCCCAGGGATGACACTTCAGGAACATTTTATGTACAGAAAATAGATAGAAGGAATTAAATTGGAATAGTTACAATGCTGTCTCAGGGGACTGGGCAAGCTATAATGGTGTCATGAGTGGCAGCAGTGAGAATGGAGAGTGGAGATCGAAGAGATCATCAGGAAGTTGAGCTTCTGGGCTTGGTGCATCTTGGTTTCTGGTTTGGGAAACTACCTAGATGGTGCTGCTACTTATCAAGACAGAGAACCCCAGAGGAGTTGACCACAGATGTAGGTGTAGTACAGGGAGAAAACATAATTAGCACATGAAAAGTGCACATGAAGAGATAAACAGAGGTGATTCAGAGGTCAAACAATTTCAGGATTTACCAAGATAACGTTAGAACCAGGAGGCCGGTTTGGGAAGTTAGGTTGGGCTGAAATCACTTGACATTAATTTCTAGGTGTAGGAGCAAGAAATTGGGCACTGACGAACAGAACATGCTGCTGATCTGTCTCATTGAGGGTGGCCCATAGATATCCGGTAGGATGAAGGCTGAAAGTTATTAAACATTGGGTTCGGAGATTCAAATATTTAAGCTGTTGTTACACTTTGTGTTTGGCCTGACCTAAAGGGTTCTTCTTGGAGAATAAATTCAAAGATTACTGTGTTGTTCAAGTACTGGGAGAGAGAGAAATAATTCAGGCTACCTTGCATATGATTCTTCTAGTTTGTGGATAGAAGGCAAGCTACATAAAAGGTAACCTGCACAAGAAAGGCACTGGACTCAAATTTTCGTTCCTAACCATTTGTATAAAACCTTGTAGTTTTCAAATCACTTTTATATGCATGCGCTAATTTGATCTTCAAAAAAACCTTGTGAGTTAGTAGACAGAGAGCAGTAGCCCATCTTGCAGCTGAAGCTCAGAGAGGCTATGACTTGCCCAACATCTCAGATATATCTGGGAATTTATTGTAGAATTTCCGGTTTCTAGTCTGGTGTGACTTTTACTGCACCACAATGCCGCAACCAACATACCTAACCACAACTCCCACTGTGGCAGACTAGTTCCACTGCATAGCACACTGGGAATGATCCATTACTGATGAGATGAAGGGCCAAGGTCTTTCTTTCCTTTCCATAGCTTTCAAGACATGATCAAACTTCTAAAGGCGTTTACAGCCATGTGGCTAAGACTGAGATGGAAGAGACTCTCATTTGGGAAACACAACTGTTTGTTAGGTATCCTAGGTCATATTATTTGAAGCAGTGGGCCCTTGAGATCCAGGAGACTGGGTTGAAAATTTTCCCCATATTTAGTAAATCTGAGTTTCCAGAATTGGGATAATTTTATTTATACTTTTGGCATAATTTTATTTATACTCTTGGCAAAACATTTTATTTATACTTTTGGCAAAATTTTCCCCAATTTAGTAAATCTGAGTTTCCAGAATTGGGATAATTTTATTTATACTTTTGGCATAATGTAGTACTCCACAGTGGGACCTTGCTAATATTTCTTGATTGTAGGTTCATTTCCACCTAAAGATTGCTTTGGGTAATTAGAGAACCTTCAGAGTGGGATATTTGATAACATTTCCAGGTATTCTAGTACAGTGTACTGCTTGCTCAGAAAACAATCTCATTTATGTATAATACAAACATGCAATGATGATAATGGTGTCGGGGGATGAGGCAGGCACTGTTTGTAACAGGGCATCTCACTTACCCTGTATAAACAAAGCTTGCATTTATTTACTTTAATTTATGAGTTGTCATCTCAAATACGAATTGCCAATCAAATGTCAATAATTGAATTTGACTTTTCTATTATCATTGTCAAAAAATTTTCAAAATGATGCATTTGGAAATGTAATGACATTTGGTTGTGGTAAAAATTCTATTTTTGTTTCAGGTTGACTTTTCAGTATAGTTTTTATGTAAAAACATTAATTAATTATGATGTTTTATGTGATGTGGAGTTTTAAAAATTAACCAGTAACATTCATATAAAATACATACCTATATGATAGAACAAAATCAGCATTTTTTTGTTAACTAAATGGCATAATGCATTGTTACAAGGTTCTTTCTCTCTCATGAAAATATTTTAGCTAATGACAAAATAAAAATATTTCTTTAGATCCTACAACACATCAAATCTGATGGAAGATCTGAAGGTTTTGTATAGAACGGCTGGTCAGCAAGGCAAAGGAATCACTTTTATTTTCACAGACAATGACATTAAAGATGAGTCATTTTTGGAATATATGAACAATGTTTTATCATCAGGTGAGGTAGGTGCTCACTTATTCTTTGCATGTTTTGTCCCTTCAGATCTCCTGCAACTTAGAGGTCTACATATTTTCTTCTTAATGGTTTGAATAAGTGCTATTGGGGATGGGTATTAAGTGATTAGTATGAAGGATGGCTTTTTCTATTGGGTTTTTGAAGAATAAAACTCTCCATCAAAAATTGTAGCTAAGCATTTAAAACATCAGTGAATGTTCCAAGTAACAAATGAAAAAGCAGAAGAGGGAAGTTAGAAAGAAAGCTAATATTTTTGGTGTGTCCATTTACTCCCTTCCGGGGCTACAACTTTGCAGTTAATAGTAGAATCATTTGTGTATTTTAAAACTTGGTGTATTTCATGTTGAAAACTTTTAGGTAATTTTCTATGGGTGAGTTCAAGAACACAAATGGAGAAAAGACTTTTTATGTATTAAGCTCTACATTTTGATCTATTTTCATATGTGTATACCGAATTTGCATGCCTGTACTTCTTTTCAAGGTCTCTAACCTATTTGCTCGAGATGAAATTGATGAAATTAATAGCGACTTGATGTCAGTCATGAAAAAAGAATTCCCCAGGTGCCCTCCTACCAATGAGAACCTGCATGACTACTTCATGAGTCGGGTCCGACAGAACCTTCATATTGTGCTCTGCTTCTCACCAGTCGGGGAGAAATTTCGAAACAGAGCTTTGAAGTTCCCTGCCCTAATTTCAGGATGCACGATTGACTGGTTCAGCCGATGGCCTAAAGATGCTTTAGTTGCTGGTTAGTATGGTGGAAATGTTTATGAAAGGGCTTTTGGTTCACAGTGTTTACTTAATTATTTACATTCTCTGCTGTTACTGTCTCTGCATTGAATTGAGCTAACTCTGTCCAACATATGAGGATTTCCGGTATAAGATGATGCTCTTTCATGTTTGGTAGCTAATTTTTCCCAGAGTGTGGTTTTCAGAGAATGAGATCCTCAGTCTGTATCCCTTTGGGTTAGTGTTCAAGGATTCTAGTTTTTTCAGGGATGCTTGAGGGCTCTTCCTCAGTTGGATCTCCAGGCAGGCTCCAGGATGTCACAGAAAGGCACGGAGGTTTTAATCTCATGGACAGAGTTTGTGTTCTTTTTAAGTAGGTTTGTCAGCCCAAGAGTAGTTAAAGCCAAGTATCTCTTAGCCATTTCCTTCTCAAGGCTGCAGTGCTGAGAATCAAAGAGGAAAACACTATCCAGCGATTCTCTACTGGTTTCTGTCCTTGACAAAAGATGTTAACCAGCGTGGTCTCTGACCGGGGTTCTCACTGCTTCTGCTTCTTTCTACTCTCCTATGCCACGGAGCATTAGTGCTTCCTTACTCTGCAAGTGAAACTGGAACATAAAAGTAGTAGAGGAGTGGTTAGAGAGCTTACAATTAGCTTTGTTTCTTTTTTAAAGCTTTTGGTGAGAAATTATCTGTTGATATTTTAAAAGATGCAGATACTCAGGTCTCATCCCTGACCTGTTACATCAGAACATCAGGAGAACCCCAATTCAGGGCAGTAGTTTTCAAACTTTTAAGAATGTTTTATGCAGAAGAGCCTCATTTCTCATTAATACCTTACAAGTAGTTCTCGTATATAAAACAGGGAAAAGTAGATGGGGGTGGGGGGGAAAGTGTTCTGGAGTCTCACCCTCTAACTCCCCACTTCTGCCGCCCTCACCACTGCCTCTCCAGCTCTATAGTACCCTGTCTGAGAATGACTGATTAACCCATCTCTTGCCCTTTAGAGAAGGAGAAGCTGAGGAGCGTGAAGTTGAGGGGTTGCCATTGGTGGAAAAAGTTAGTAGGATCAGTACTGAGACTGAAACCTAGGTTATCTATCTATCTACCATCTATCTCTATTGTCTATCTATCTAAATATCTATCTATCCATCTGTTATCTATCCATCCATCCATCCATCCATCCATCCATCCGTCTGTCCATCATCTATCATCTATCAATTGCCTGTTTTAAAAACACATTCTCATCTTCTGGGGAAGTTTTATTCTCAGCACATCACTATTGACAATAATGGTTTTCCAATCTGTGGCCTTTAAACACAGAATATTTAAACATTTTTGTAATATAAATGTACAGCACAGTTCTGTCTTTTGTTTTGTAAAGTTTGAGAAAAGACCGGTGATTTAAAATTTAAAGTCCCATAAAAATATAACTATAACTGGAGGTAAGATTTTAAAACTCAAGTAGGATATACATACAGAGCACAGATCAAGAGTATTTCAGAGGTATATTAAAGTTTATGATGAAATACAGTTATCAATATACAAATACTTCATAAAATACTTGTTATCATTAACAATAAAAATAACAATTTCAGGTGACACTGTAATATGCCATAATTAAGGTGATTTAAATATCAAGCTCTTTTTGTTAAATTCGTCTTTCAGTCATCTTGTCTTTTGTAAGACAAAGGTCTTATTAAATTAACAAAAGTCCCTCCTTTGTTAATTTCTTACTGTCCCATTCTTTTAAATCTTATCATACCAACCCAAACCAAGATTACATAAAGGGCAGGGAAACTTTCCTTTCTTTATCCTCAGTCCCTAGCAAATATTCTGACCTTTATGCATGAATGTATTTGTTCGTTCATTCAAAATGCCTATATTGAGCTTCATGTTATTGGACAGACTCAAGACAAGACAGACTCATCAACAGATGCATGAGGGACTCAATTCTATACTCCAGAGCTTCTCCCCTGGAAATCTTGTCCGCAGCCTCCTGTATAACATGTGCCATCAATTTTTTATCTCCAGTCTAGGCCGTCTCCTGGCTTGAAATCTGTGTATTCAGCTGCCTGCCTGGTCCATTCTTATGGATGCTTCATAAAAGTAGTAGAGGAGAGGTTAGAGAGCATACATTTAGCTTTTTGTTTTTTGAAGCTTTTGGTGAGAAATTATCTGTTGATATTTTAAAAGCTGCAGATACTCAAGTCTCATCCCTAACCTATTACATCAGAACATCAGGAGAACCCCTTAAACTCAAAACATCTGAAACTGAAGCGGTTCTCCTCTGGTCTCCCTCTTTCAGGAAGGGCCATCATCGCTCATCAAACTAGGCAACATGAGACCTCTTTGTCATCAACACCTCCCCTTTCTTCAACTCTGAAGTCGTATCCATCACCAAGTCATCTCCCTTTCATTGACATCCTAGGCCAAGCTATCATTGCAGCTCTCCTGGAAAACCCAAATGACTTTCTAATGCTTTCTTCACCTCTTTCACCTGACTCTTATCCATCTCACATAGTAGACAGAATAATGGTAAAAACACAAATACAGTCGCATTGGTCTCTGCTTAAAACCTTCCGCATCTTTCCATTGTTCCTAGGAAAAAGCACAGCCTTTGGTATGGCCTTCATGCTGGGAAGAGCTGACCCTACCTACCTCCCCAGCCTCTCCTGAGGTTCTTTTTCCTTTCCACTCTGTTTCCCTGGATTCTTGAATATGCGTCTTTGTTTTTGTTGTTGTTGTTGTTCCATGCAGTGCTCTCGTCCTCCCATTTCTCCCCAGCCACTCCTCCTTTGTCTAGATAATGCTGGCTCAGCTAAATGTCATCTCTTCAGGAAAGTTGTCCTTTGCTTTGCTCTGTTTCCCCACTAAGCCAGATCCTCTGTTATCCCTTCCATTGCACTATATGCTTTACCTCCTTGGGACCAACCACAGTTGGTAATTTATATGCTGAGTTGTGTTATTTATTTGATTGATGCTTACTAGACTAAAAACTAAATTAATGTCCTACTAGACTTAAAAACTCTCATGAGGTCAAAAGCTACACAGCCTTTGTTCACAATTTCAGCAGCTCCTGGAGTTTGATACGACGTTGAATGAATGGATCAGACTGTGTAGAAATTCATCATCTTTCCATAATATGGGCCTGACTCACTTGCAGTCTTTCTCTAGTTCAACACAAACCTCTTTTTTCCCCCCTTCGGATATACCTCTTTGCCCTCTGACATGCTTTAATTATTCTTATCTTTTCACACAAGTCCCCCTATCAAGAATATTCTTCTCCATCTTTTTTATTTGTGCAGGTTCCAAGGCTTAATCAATATACATCACATCCTCAATCCTCCTCTGTTCACTTAGGAATATTTGAAAATTTCCTGTTTTCTTGAACCTCCTGTATCTATAACACTTATGCATTACGTAATTTACCTGCACATTTAAATGTTTTTAAACCTTTTGATAACCAGTAAGTCTTTGTGGGTATAGCTCCAATTTAGTCTCTTTACAGCCTGTATACTATATAAATATTTAGTACCATGCTAGTTATCGTAATGGATAAAATAATTAAAAGACATAAAACATGGTTTCTTCAGTAAATAGAAAATCTTGTTGGGAAAACTAATGTTTCCACACCCAATATTAACCTGCCTAATATTATCCTGAAACAATATCATCTGTGAGTATTAGAAGTGCTTATACACTTAGGGATATAGTGTTACTTACTGTTTTTAGAAAATTAGCAACAAGATTTCTAGAAAAACTATTATTTTAGTTGCCTTAAGGATATTGATTCTGAATTAAATTATTATCTCCAGCCTCATCTAGCAACAAATATATCATTTGTTTATGTTAGCATTTCATTTAGATCATAAGAAATCTTTCCAATAAAGTAAAAGTATGACATTATTATATGTTTTTCTAATTTAAAGAAGCGCCTAAGGCTAATACTGGATTTTGTAGTATTTTAATAATTTTTAAATATCTTTGACAGAAAGTGAGTTTTTTATGTGTATGAATTTAAATGGACTGAATCTGTTGAATCATTTAAAGAAAAATATGCTTTACTTTATGTTGTAAAATCCCTGGAAGTAGCCCCAAAACTGGCATTGCTGCCTTGATGATGGGATATTGAAGATGATAGAAGGGTTTTCTGGCCTCTTGACTGAATCTCAGCAGGCATGGGTCACTTGAAGAGGGAGTGTTCTGCTTCTTTCTGTAACATTTCCTGTGCCAGAGATCCTGGGTCTGTGGAAAAATATGCTTAGAATCCATCCTGTTTTTATTCTCTTTGACTTTTTGGAGAGACAGAAAGACAATTTGCTATGTAAAGAGTAAGGTCACCATTATTGATACTCTCTGTTCACATAAGAAGGAAGAAAATCATTAAATGATAAATACAAGGAAGTTTTCACAAGGTGGGCACTTCCCCGAGAATATCCCATAATGCCAAGTGACGCATTTAGCATCGTGCCTGGCACGTGGTAGATATCACAGTTACTGTGGTTAACACCTACATAAAATGTGTCATAAGTATGAATTGTTCTTATGTTTCTAGTGCCTGGACTCGAACTTCTTAGAGTTTAAACTTTTCTTTATACTGATTTGTTAACTAATATGAGAAAATGTGACTTTTGATTGTCTTAATTATTACCTTTCAGTGTATGGTAAGCTGTTTTTGTCACCAAGCTGATGAATTGTCTCTACTAGCTATATAAATATAAATACTGCCCCAAAATTACAGCATTAAGAACTTTATTTAGTAACAGTACTGATGGTGATATATATTATTTTTATGTCGTTGCCTTGTTAAAGCTTGTTTACTTGATTCCTTTCATTTCTCTCCCATTTTTATTGACCATATTTGTCTTTACAGTACTCATATACATAGGCTGTTTCTTCTGAGATACATACAAATGATTGTGATCATTTTAACTGCATTATGTGTGACTCTTGTGAATTACTTGGGGTTGAGACCAAGTTTCATGTTCCTCTTTCATTCCATGGTGCCCATCACAGTGGTGTCTCTGCAGCAGGCATTCAGTGCATGTGGTGATTGATAGGCCTCCTTGGTGCTACGGCCTATTCACACAGCAGGGAAGGCTGTCTTAGAATTGGTCCGCCATTTGGGACTGTGGGGAAGGTAAAGGCCTTCAACAGCAGATTTTTACTCAGACATTATAAAAGAATGCTATAAATTAGAGCTGACCACAAATGACCAGCCTAACATTTAAGAACAAGATGACTCTGGCATAAAAAAATTTAGTGATGAGCATTTCCACATGCCAAATGCAGTCAGAGCCAGGGGCAGTAGGGTATGACAGGTTCTGTGTGACAAAATAAATGACACTGTTAAATATGAGTACCAGGTGGGCACTGATTTCTGAGTTATTTGTACCATTTGTCCTTATGTAACCCATAAAACAGGTTGGCTGCTGACCAGAACCTGCAGCTGTGTAGAAGAGACATCTCTGTACAAGCACTAGACAACAAAGAGTGATGATAGGCTCAAAGTTTCTTTTTATAGTTTTATACATAAAACAGAAAATAAAATTGTTGCTGTTGTAGGCCTGGGGCCACAAATGCTGACATAGATCTACCTAGCTGGGGCTACCAAAATGGCATGCATTCCTAAGTTTTAGAAATAAACAGTTAGCTTTTAAAAGGATAACTTACATTCATATTTCACACACTGTCATCTTTATTCTCTTTAGTGTCTGAACACTTACTTGCTTCCTATGATATTGACTGCACTTTGGAAATCAAGAAGGAGGTGGTCCAATGCATGGGCTCCTTCCAGGATGGGGTGGCCGAGAAGTGTGTTGATTATTTCCAGAGATTCCGACGTTCTACCCACGTGACGCCCAAATCATACCTCTCCTTTATTCAGAGTTATAAGTTCATATATGGAGAAAAGCATGTGGAGGTGCAGACCCTGGCCAACAGGTAAATGTGATATTCATACACAAAGCTGTATTAAAGCTGTGGCTCTTAACCAGAGACAGATTTGCCCCAGTGGATATTTTGCAATGACCAGAGATATTTTTGTGTGTCACAACTGGGGCAGCAGGGCAGGGAAGGGGTACTGCTGGCATGTAGTGAGCAGAGGCTTAGGGATGCTGCTAAACTTCTTGCAGTGCTCAGAACAGCCCACTGCCGGGTCCAGCCCACAGACCCTGACCCAGTGACAGATGAACAAATGCACTCAGACACAGATATCCAGCAAAAAAGCAGGCTAGGGGACCAGGCCACTCACAGACACCGAGGAGGGTATTGTAAGCAGTCAGCAGCCATAGCCCCCTAATGACAAAGACCTAAAGCAAACACCATGTGTGGGTAATTAACGTTGCTGACTCCCCAAGTAGAGAGCAGTTATGCACCCGTGGAAGATCGAAGATCGATCTTAGGACCACATGACTAAACAAGCTCCTTAGATTAAACTACCTTGCATTCCCTTGTTATCTGATCTATGGTATTAGCTCAAGATAAGGTGATTAGGCTGTCTTCAGCCATAAAATGCTCCCAAGGCTTTTGCAAAAACCTCCCGGCCTTCCAAGAAGATTTGCGTCCTTTTCCTACAATTTCTCCCACCATCCTGACTGAACTCCTACAGGCCCCCACAACAAATTATCCAGCCCTAAATGTCTGTGATGCTGAGTTTGGGAAACCCTCCTCTAGAGCCTATTGACTATTCCTTGGTTCCTAGGGCTTTATTTGCTGCCCAGGACGATTGTCAGGTTTTTATGTGGCCTACTCCTTTCTATAATATTGAGTGACATCGGGATAGAAATAATAGACCTGGAAGGGAGTTCAGAATGCAGACATCCCTTCTTTCCTCTTTCCTCTTCTCACCCTTCTCTTCCCATCCCTGCTGTGTGACTGAGCAGGAAAAGCCAGGTCGATACATATATTCACCGCCTAAGGAGTACCCCTGCTTCCCTGAAGTTTCTTCCAAATGCCACTGCTCTGCTCTGCACTTTTCTGAGCAATCAGATCATCTGCCTGAGCATGACCAGAATCAGCCAGAGCAAGGAATCCTTAAGTGGGTGATTACACGAAATGACTCTGAGGGTTCCCATCTTTATAAGATCATGTTATTTCAGGTTCAGGCAGGCAGCTAGTTCCTTCGTACAGCCGTTCTGATGGCTTTAAATTTGTTTCTTTTTTTAAAGCCCACATCGTGCTTCTTTTAACATCATTGACCTCTTTTGAAAAACAGGCATTATTTTTCTTCCTCTGACAGGGCTTCATGCATTTGAAGTCTATTGTCATTTAGCCTAATGCCGTTAAATACGTTTCCTGCATGATACGGAGTCTAGCCTCACTGTCGTTCCTAATTTCATGACGCATATTCTGGCGGGCTCACGGTTCTTACGTGTGTTCTGTGAAGAACATACATGTTATCAGTCTACAGTCAAGCCTGGATCTATATCCTTTTTGCTAAGCCCTCTTGGGTTTGCTACTTGACTTTATGCAATCTTCAGATAGGACCATTACCACTCATTAGTGGACCAGTACTTGAAAATTGCATCCAAGTCCTACACATTTTAACATCGCTTGCTTGGATTTTCAATCCCAGAATGAATACTGGATTGGAAAAGCTCAAAGAAGCCTCAGAGTCTGTTGCAGCCTTGAGCAAAGAACTGGAAGTGAAAGAAAAGGAGCTGCAAGTAGCCAACGATAAAGCCGACATGGTGGGTGGGCATTTACACATGTGCCATATTCCTTTTGAAATCCTAGTTCACAAGTGTTAATGATTTATGCATATCTACTGGCTATAACTATGGAAGTATGCCTTAATTTCCATTGGAATAAAATATTCTTAATTTTGTGTATAAAAAACTGAGTAAGTGGACAAAATCAACAAATCAAGGTAAAAATGTACATTTTCAGCTGGGTCATTAATACTTTTTGATGAAGTATTTTTTGCTTTATATTGAATTAGGTTTTAAAAGAAGTGACGATGAAAGCACAGGCTGCTGAAAAGGTCAAGGCTGAGGTACAGAAGGTCAAGGACAGGGCCCAGGCCATTGTGGACAGCATCTCTAAAGACAAAGCCATTGCTGAAGAAAAATTGGAAGCAGCAAAACCAGCTTTAGAAGAGGCAGAAGCTGCATTGCAGGTGCATCTTTGTGATATACCAGGTGTCAACCTTAGAGCCTAAGAGGCAGACTAAGGCTGAAAAGTTTAATAACAGCAAGGAAATGCTGTACTGGTTCAGACCAAAGCTCTGTCCACTGGAGTGATTTCATGTAATATTTTCTGCTTGAGACTTTATTAGCTCTATAGGTTTTGCATATTCTACTTAACATCTCACCAGAATTTTCACTCTCTTCACTCATGAAATGTTGGGCAGTGCCATATACTGGTGGCCAAGAGTCCTGGGTCCTTATTTCAACTCTGTCGTCAATAAGCTGTGTAATATTGGAAAAGTCACATCAACTTTCTAAGGCAACATTCCCTCACTCATTCATCGAGGCCATTGGAGTAGGTGATCTGTAAGATACAACATTTTCTATCTATAAATTACCCAAATAGAGAACTACAGATCTGATGTAGCTCATTAAGGAGAGCGTTTGAGCAGGCTTCCAACACAATTAAACAGTACAATTGCATATTAGTCTGTGTTCACACTGCTATAAAGATACTAGTGGAAACTGGGTAATTTATAAACAAAAGATGTTTAATTGACTCACATTTCTGTATGGCTAGGGAGGCCTCAGGAAACTTACAGTCATGGCAGAAGGTGAAGGGGAAGCAGGCACCTTCGTCACAAGATGGCAGGAGAGAGAGCAGGGGAAACTGCTGCTTTTAAGCCATCAGATCTCCTGAGAATTCACTCACTGTGATGAGAACAGCATGGGGGAAACTGCCCCCATGATCCAATCACCTCCCACCAGGTCCCTCCCTTGAGATGTGGAGATTACCATGTGAGATGAGATTTGGGTGGGGACACGGAGCCAAACCATACCAAATTGTGTGGCTATACACTAATTGCAAAATTACAAAAGAGGTTGGATTTTGAGGAAATGAAACGTTTAGTGAACTAGGCCACAGCTTAAAAGGCTGGTCGAGTTTTGAAGACTCACTTATTACTAAGAAAGTTCCAGGTATATATAAACTCTAACATTTTGACATCAAGTTACATAAATCTATACAACAAATAAACTGACAAACCTTACTTGGGGAAAGAATATATTTCTTCCTATTTTGATGTTAATCTGACTTTAACCAGCTCAGAGCAAAAATAAAAAATACCTCCAGATGTTAGACAACTGTTCTATTGCCACAGCATATAGGAGATTATATAACAGTCATATTTCTTGGCCTGCAGAAAAAAGAGGAATTTATTGCTTAGGTGAAACAGGTTGAGTTTCTGTCCCGCTTCAACTTCTTTTACCTGGATATCTAACAAAGCTGAGCATCATTCAGTTTGAAAATTATTTTTAAAGCTGAAGTAAAATAAGCATACCTAGCCCATACATTTTCTGTAACTTTAATTTGACCCTACCTGCTTTTTCCACTGGCTGCTGTTCCATTTTTCTTTTTTCTTTTATAGCTATGCACCTGAAATAAGGTCTGCCATTTCCAGTTCTCTCCCACACATTAGCCCTAACTTCCAGCTGTCTGGCTTTCATAAATGCTAGTATTAATATATTAAAACAGGCCGGGCATAGTGGCTCATGCCTGTAATCCCAGCACTTTGTGAGGCTGAGGTAGGCAGATCACTTGATGTCAGGAGTTCGAGACCAGCCTGGCCAACGTGGTGAAACCCTATCTCTACTTAAAAAAAAAAAAAAAAAAAAATTAGCTGGGCGTGGTGGCAGGTGCCTGTAGTCCTAGCTACTCAGGAAGCTGAGGCATGAGAATCGCTTGAACCCAGGAGGAGGAGGTTGCAGTGAGCCAAGTTCACACCACTATACTCCAGCCTAGGTGACAGAGTGGATTCAGGTCTCAAAATAAAAAACAAAGAAGAAAAACAAAATACACACACACACACACACACACACACACACACACACACACTCACAATCCTTTTCAAGGTATGTAGTTACATTCCTAATTTACCAAGTTTAGTGTTTTTTCTTTTTTCCTCAGTCCTGGAGAAAAATCATTCACTTTTATGACAAAGTCATTGGTTACCATCTTTTGATAGAAAGGAGGCAAATACAAACCAGATGAATGTTTTGAAGATCTGAAAGGAAAGAATATGTACTATTTGTCCTAGAGATAGGGCTGTTTCCAATTTTTACATTTTTTTCAATACTTATTCCATAGTGAGTTTTAGGTGATTGAGCAGTTATTATCAACCAAAACAGGTGTACGTGACTATTAAATAATTTACTTTATAAGAGTATCTGTAACAGAAATGGAATGGAACTTTTCTAAGAGAGAGCTTGTAAAATTTATATTGCTCAAGTCCCTTCATTTAAAGGTCAGTTCCCAGCTAAGAAACCTCTAATTATTCAATCTGTCAGCCCTGCAGCTACCCTCTGGTGTCAGTCCACAGTGACGAGTCTGTGTTGTTGAAGAGAGGCAGGCAGATTCTTGACCTACATAGCTAATGAGTAAAAAAGCACTGCAAATACTGCAATTTTCCTGGTTTTGAACCTCAAAATCTACTTATGTGCTGAGTATTCTTTTTCGTTCAGATTATCCCTTTCTTTTTTCTGGCACAAAGCCATCTGTGCATTTTTAGAGAAGTCACAGCTCCTTGTCTGCTCGCCAACATTTCTTTCCTCTCACTGCTAGTTTCAATAGTAGAAATTTGAAGTTGTTGGGACGTGGTGTTTCTTTGGGATTAAATATGCATCTAGACCCCATGGCTTTGCATCTAACTTAAAACTAGTTTTCTGTCCTCTGTTGAAATAGTAGCATTTGGACATGCAAGGTTTGCTTGTCTTTGCTTTCCTGTCTGAGGTTGGGTGATCCTTGTTTTCATGCCCCAGACCATCAAGCCTTCGGACATCGCCACGGTCCGCACGTTGGGCCGCCCCCCTCACCTCATCATGCGGATCATGGATTGTGTATTGCTCCTGTTTCAAAGGAAAGTCAATGCCGTGAAAATTGACCTGGAAAAAAGCTGTACCATGCCCTCTTGGCAGGAATCCTTAAAACTGATGACGGCAGGGAACTTTTTACAGAACTTACAGGTTGGTAGTTCAGTGGTGATGGGCTAAGAGGGAAATCATTCTTCACTGGTGTATGAGTCCTTTGGTAGAATAAGTATCCAAAAAGAATTCACTCTACATACATGTTTTTTTCAGAGTGAAACTTTCTCTTTTGAATATAAGACGTTATAAGCATTAGAGTTTTTCCTGACTGATTTTAGTTGTATTAAAGCATCATCAGTGTTATGTATACTTCAATAAAAGTTAAAAAAATCATTTTAAGAAAACAATGAGTATGTGTATATATTATAGTCATATGAATACAAATGTATACAAGTATTTGTATTTTGCAATTCTCAGTAATTTTTAGTATTAACTTACATCTTTTTATTTTATGAGATATAACTTAACATGTAATAAATGCACAAATTTTAAATGTATAGCCTGATGAATATTTACATATATATGTACTTATTTGTGAACACTGAAAGAAAAATATGTATTTTCAGACCCCAGAAATCTCTCTTGTGCCCCAATCCAGTCAATAACTTTCCTTAAGATAATTATATTCTTACCTTTATCCAGATAATTCGCTTCGCCTGTTTTGAAATTTGCATATGTGGAATAATATTGTATGAACCCTTTTGTTTTGACTTCTTTCATTCAAGATGTCTGTGAAATTCATTCTTATTGTTGTAAATGACAGTCTTTCTTTTTTCATTGATATATAGTTTCCTAGTATATAAATGTGCAGTAGTATGTGTGTGACAAATGTTTAACAATTGATTCTTCAGGAAGAAAGAAAAAAAAAAAAAGAAAAAAAAAGGCTTGGATTTGAAGTTTTGCCGTGGTATAACTACTCCCATGATGGTGATTGTAAGCTACTAAAATGATGTTGCTAAATCTAGATTTGGGAAGAGCTGCATGGTAGCATGCCATTGTGTAGTATTTCCACCATAAAGATACAATAGTTGTAAATGACCTCAGAAACACAGATGATAGTAAAATGTAGTCTAAGAATTAGAAAGTTATGAGCTGTGACTATACTCTTTGTTTGAAATATCATTTATTTAATTCTAAGGTTATATATATCTTAATTTGTAATAATGACTGAGTCTAACAAGTTTGCAGAATTCCTGGAAATTTAACAATCATTTCTTCCTGTTTGAACCAGCACCGGTGTGAAACACTACAGTATGGTTCATTTTGTTTGTCCCTTGTACTGTTGATGAATTTTGGGGTTGGTATTAATTTTGGCTATTATAAATAAAGCTGCTGTGAATATTGGTCATTTGGTGGCTGTAGTATGCATTTCTGTTGGCTTTATACTCAGGAGTGGAATTTCTGGAACTTATACACATTTAATCAGCATTGGTAGGTAGTGCTGAAGAGTTTTCGAAAATGGTGTATATATATGTGTGTGTGTGTGTGTGTATGTGTGTGTATATATATATGCGTATATATATACCCACCAGTAGTGTATAAGTTGCTCAGTATCTTCACCATTTTCTCCTTTTAGCTACTCTGATGAGTTTGTAGTGGTGACTTATTATTGTTGGTTTAATGCGTATTTCCCAACCTTTTCACAGGCTTATGAGCCTCTAGGGAATTCTTTTGTTAAGTGCCTGTTGGGGTTGCTTGTCCGTTTAAATTTTTTTTATTACTTTGTAGAATTTCCTTAGAGATAAAATATGACTAATTTGTCATTTGTATGTTTGCAAATATCTTCTGCTGCTTTCTGGCATTAGTTGTTTCCTTGATTAATGGTGTCTTGATAAATAGAAGTTCTTAGGTTTAATGTAATCCAATTTATTAATATTTTCCTTAATAGTGCTTTCTACGTTCTGTTTAGGAGATCTTTGCCCACATCCAAGGCAGATTTCCAGTTTTCTTCTGGAAGCTTTATTGTCTTATCTTTCACGTTGAACTCTTGAAACAGCTAATTGGGAATACCCAGTCCACAGCTATTTCCCAAGCTGTAAATTCAGCACTATCTATCTTTCAGTTTTCAATTCAGCATCGCTCAAGTGACTGCTATGGCTGGATCCTGTGGTGAGGCGCATACAACAGCTATAACAATAAGTAGTTTATGAAACTAGTGGGCCAAACAGACTTGTCCCAGATAATTATAATATGAGACTTTGCCAGTGGACTTGGACTTTGAATGGAATCCTGGCAAGTGATTCCAGGTTCCTGACATTTACCTGGTGGCAGAGCCCCTGCTCTTGTACTCTCCCTTGCTATTTGTCATTGTCACCACTGACCTTCTATCGCTCTCAGACATTCATCTGGCTTTTTTTCTGGCTTACAGTTTTTCAAGTCTCTTAATAACGAGTTACGTTAAACGAAGTCTGAATGAGAGTATGTTCTACTATACGTTATGTGTTCTCTAAAGGTTTGTGTCACTAAATTATTTAGGTACTAAATTTCTTTCCACTTGGAAAACATTTAATCATCCTCTTTTAAATGATCAAACACTACTTTTAAAAGATCCAATTTCATTGTTTGGCCAGTCTTTTCTGATGTAGAAAGGCATTCTTAATTCATTTCTGCTACTACTTAAAAATTTTATCCCACCAGAAGATAATTCTCTCATATTCTTGATAGTTCTGTGATTAAAAATTAATTCATCACCCTTAAAACCTAATCTCCAAGTTATTATCTTCACATTTCAGGTGAGTTTAATAAAACCTCTGTCTGAATGTATTAAGCATTTAGTTGTTGATAAATGCTAAATATATATGTCCTCAGACTGAATAAACCTGTGTGTGTTTGTTTTTCATTGTGGATTTTATGGGTTTGTAATTCAGCTATTTAGGATTACTGACAAAAAAATCTTTATTGCTTTGGAAATTCTAATAGTCATATTAGTGTTCATGACATAAATAATTTACTCTTTCCCTGGATCTCATGATATTTAGTTAGGGTTGGTATCTTTCCTACAGAAGACAAAGTGTACTCTAACAGACTGGTTTGCTATCATTTCTTACTGTACTTTTACCTTTAGGACTTTTGCCTAATATCTTAAAATAGTGAAAAAATATAATGCCCTTCATTCATTTGTGATTGTTCAGTAGTTTCAGTGACATTGTGAGGATGATGGAAGTATGACTTCATGGAAAGAAGTGTTTTGACTTTATTTTACTCTTTTCTTCCATAGCAATTCCCAAAAGACACAATCAATGAAGAGGTGATAGAGTTTTTGAGTCCTTACTTTGAAATGGCTGACTATAACATCGAAACTGCTAAACATGTCTGTGGAAATGTAGCTGGTCTTTGTTCCTGGACGAAAGCCATGGCTTCCTTCTTTTCTATAAACAAAGAGGTGCTGCCTCTGAAGGTAAGCCTCCTAGGCAGACCTGGGTAAAGGTGCCTGGGCAGAGTCTCCAGGTCATCTGGTCTTATCTTTTCACAGGAGCACATGTGCCTTTGGCTTCTGGTGTTAGGGCACTCAGGTCCACGGGGGAGCGAGTGTTAGAAAGGCCAAGCATGGGATGTTTCTTTTCCCTTCCCCACTCCCTTCTTCCTCCCCTCCCCCTCCCCTTCCCCTCCCCCTCTTCCTCCTCTACCCCTCCCCTCCTCTCCCCTCCCCTCCTCTTCCCTCCCCTCCCCTCCACTCCCCTTCCCTTCTTCAGAACTGTATGAGCCCATAAGCATGGACAGACTCTCTATAAGGATGCTCCCTACAAGTCCATTGTGGGCTGCTGGATATTTTTCGTCTGCAATGTAAACTTGAAAAAAGAAATCCAAAATGCCACAAATTATAGCAAACTGTAGCATAGAATCCTCTCATGATATTTAAGAACTTTATCCAGAGAATCCTATGAGTGAGGTAGGGTCAAGACAGAAAATGCTGAAAGCTGGTCTTGGCTTGGCTTAAGGGATGACATATTCCTCCCTTTTCCATTTCTGTTTCGTCTCTCAGGAAAGAGACTGAATATCATCTATTTGTTATTTAATGTAACTTTTTAGACATGCTTTATGTTTCCTTTGCATAATTGAATCCTTAAGCTTCATTTTTGCATTTTCTCCTACCATTAAAAGGGTCAGTCTTTGGAAAACGGAGAGGCAGTGGAGAGCGTGTTTTTTTGAAAATGAAATACTGATGTCTCAAAATCGTTATCTCATGGCTAGATTGATTATTCTGCTTTTGTGTGAGTCTCATCTCTCTTAATCATCAACTACATTCTACTTATACTTTATGCAAGAAGCTTAACAATCATGAAACAAGTAATCAAGAGTGGCAGGAAGACAGGTATAGAGTTGCAAGTCCTAGTTTGTTTCTAATTGTTATGATACCGGGACCGTTTATTCAGCAATTGAGGCTCTCGAGGTCCTAGGACAACCTAAAGGGACAAAGAGTCATTTGAGTCAGTGAATTTCCAAGCAAATAACTGATGTCATGCTGTTTGAAGCCATGGATATTGTGACTATTGAAGACTTCAGCATAGCTCAAAAATGGACAATCAAAATATGTACCCCGTGAATATGTAAAGTTATTTGTTAATAAAAAATAAAATATTGAAAAAGAAGGACAATCTGATATTGGCTGAATTACAACCATTATATCAAGTGAAAAGTACAGGCCATTCTTTGCACACTTTTACAGTGGGTAACTATGCATAGTGTCTTAGGGAGAACTACAGTTAAGTTCAGGATACATAGTTTTTTCTGTTATTGTAGTTATTTTAAGTACATAGCTAAAATCATTAGACATGGATGTTCTGAACAAGACTTACATAAGAACAGTGAGATCTCTTCCTCTGTGTTCAGTGCCATCCATATTTCAGTTTTCAGCTCCTCTCAAGACAATCGGGTCCTACACTAGGAAGTGAAGGGAACATTACCAGAAGTGAGAACCTTTTTACTTACTCCTAGAACCTGTGCTTTTCTTTCTAAGGTCCTCCTATCTTCTTATAAGTATGTAGCATCTTGGACTGCTCAGCTTGTCAGGTTCCTGTTATGTTAGTCAGAAAAATACATGCTGTTACATAGACCCAGGTTCACTGTGTAGGTAGGAGTAGAAGAAGTGAGTACAGATTATCACCAGGTGGTTCTGTTGACTATATTAAGAAATACAGACCTAGGCCTTTAACTTCCCTTCTTCCTGGAAAAGTTTCACTTGCAAACCCCTGCTTCTTAAATGAGGAGAGGTCAAGGGCATTCCCTAAACTTCCAGGTGGAATCTCTTAGACACTAATTAGTAATGGCCACACTGAGGAGCTGTTACCTTTCAGCTTGCAATTCTTGTAAATGGGCTAAGTGACTTCTAGCAGTGAATAAATTCAAACCAATATGAATTATAGCAATAGCAATTCAGATTCTATTCAAGTTCCTTATAATGAGATTTCTCCTTGAAAACTTTATGAAAATCAGTATCAGTACATATAAACAGAATGTTATAAAAAAAAAGCAGAACTTAAATATTGAACCTGGATAATAACAGTAACAGCATCTATTGTTTATTGAACTCATGTTACGTGCAGTGGCTAGACTTGAGATTTTAGACTTATCTTATTTAATCCTCAGAAAAAAATCCAAGGAGTTAGTTTTTCAATGTTTTAATGAAGAAACTGAAGCTCACAGGGTTTAAGCAACTGCACAGAGTTCTACAACTTCTAAGTTGAGAAATTAATTGGGTTTGAAGGATTTTGGTTAGCAGTTGTTGACAGCTTCATTTAATAAAAATTTTGTTTATTTATTGGTGAGTAAAGTGCTAGAAACTGATGAAAATCTTTGGTTTTGCAATAGTCTGTCATTAGCAGGTGAATTTAAGTTGTAAGTTGCTTGACGTGGTGACCTTCCTTGTTCCTTCCATGTTTGAGCCGTGGCAGCAGTTGCAGCTTCCAGCAGAGCTGAGGAAAAAATGTTCCACCAGTCAGGTTCTTTTTCAATTGTAACTTTTAAGCAATGCTTTTGCCCATCACTGCATCTAGTCAATTATGAAACTCTTGAGTTTTTCCTTAAAGTTTTATTTGCCAAAATTTGGAAGCCTGAAGTTTTGAGATAGGAAAAGAATTTATCTCAAATATGTTTTAAAAATAATCTTTTCTTAAATACTTCAGAAAGAATATACCTTCTAGTGATGGACCATCCCAGGAAAGCCAATATCGGCATTCTGTAAATTTAAAAGGGAAAAATTTGGTTTCAAAGAAAATGTTTTTAAAGGATCCCAATTTCTTAAGCATGAACTACTTTTTTATATCTCATCTTTTGCTAATATGCTTTTGGTTAAGTCTTTTGATTCTATCTTTATAGCTTCTTTAAAACAAATATGTTTAATTAGTTACAGCTCAAGGTGTCAGATATGCTTTCCGGAAGGCAAGAAATATATTAAAACGACAGGAACGATATCAAGACCACCATGATACACAAAACCTAGATATTTATATTCAGTAAATAATTATTTTCCATCCTTTATTACTTTTTAATGTGATGAGTCCTGCTAGGCAGATAGTTTTAAATATGTTTTTTTCTACAACTCTTAATATTATAATGTTTTATAATTTGTCTGTATGCATTAATATTACAGCCTGCTCTAGGCAGACTCTGATCCATGGGCCAGATCTAGCCCACCACCTATATTTGGATGGCTTGTGAAATAAAAATGGTTTCTGCACGTTTAAATAGTTTTTGAAGAAGTACATAAACAATAGTTTCAATTTTGCCTCTTGGCCCAAAATATTTACTATCTGGCACTTTAAAGATATATTTGCTGACATATTTTCTAATGAACTGTTAACTTTCTGCTTATACACATTTATGTCAAGTTCACATTAAGATTGGTTCTGGACTTAATGTGATTTGAAAGGATTCTGGAGCTGGAACAAAGAAAAGGTATAAACACATGGTGTAGCTGAGTTCTCACACCCTGAAATGCAGAACGTTTTGAGGTTGGCTACCCATCTCTTCACTTTGTGCATGTCCTGTGCAGGCCAACTTGGTGGTGCAGGAGAATCGCCATGTCCTGGCCATGCAGGATCTGCAGAAAGCCCAGGCCGAGTTGGACGACAAGCAGGCAGAACTTGACGTGGTGCAGGCTGAGTATGAACAGGCCATGACTGAAAAGCAGGTAACATGCCCTTTGTCATGGCAGGGACTGTCACACATCTACATGGCTATCATAGGCCCTCATTCCTTTTCTACTTTATTTCTGCAAGAGTTTGGGTTCTTGTGGGGATTCACTGAATTTATACATTATACATACATAGCACATAATGGACACCAAGGGTCTTTGGTGAGATGACAGGATAGTCAGTCAAGATGGCAGTCAGTACTGGAACATAGCCATTCTAAGTTTCTTTATTAGTGGAGGTGGTAATGATGACATCTTGTGTAGTAGCATTTTTGTCACGTTTTTCAAATCATATCCTCCCATTTTGTCTCATTTAATCTTTGAAATAACTTGCAAGGTAGGCAGGGTGGATTTTTATTTTCTTGAGACAAGGTCTTGCTCTGTCTTTCAGGCTGAAGTGCAGTGGCATGATCATGGCTCACCGCAGCCTTGAATTTCTGGGCTCAAGTGTTCCTTCCACCTCAGCCTCCCAAGTAGCTGGGAATATAGGCATGCACCACTATGCCTAGCTAACTTTTTGTAGAGACAAGTTTTGGCCACGTTGCCCAGGCTGGTCTTGAACTCTAGGGCTCAAGCAGTATAAGACCTGCCTCAGCCTCATGAAGGATGAGATTGCAGGCATAAGCCAAGGCACCCTAGTGCCTTGCCTATCTTTGTTCTCATTTTAGGGCATTCAAGTCAAATGCCTAA
Source organism: Cacajao melanocephalus (assembly GCA_963573385.1). Classification (NCBI taxonomy): domain Eukaryota; kingdom Metazoa; phylum Chordata; class Mammalia; order Primates; family Pitheciidae; genus Cacajao; species Cacajao melanocephalus. Next base: position 93,833 of record CAUYLG010006054.1, on the reverse strand, counting down.
AGAGATCATGGAGGAAAGGTACTTGAGTTTCTAAGTCACCAGGATTTTGTCACTTTTTTTCCTCTTACTTTAAATACATACTGGTTTTTTTTAATAAAGTGGTTTCCCTAGGCTTAATAAAATCTGTATCTGCCCCTGATAAATCCTATATTTGGAAAATAATAGCTAGATTCACTCTGTCTTACCTTGATAATTTTATGAAATTCACCTCTACCCCTTCTCAGCCTTTATTGGGTCAAATTGAAATTGCTGCCTTATTAGTTTTATAGGGGTTCCAATTAAAGAGTTTAGATAAACATTTCAGTTTCACCATATGCAAAATGTGTGATATAGACTCTTAAAAATATGTCTTCTGCAAGCAAAATAAGAGCTTTTGAAAGCTTTGAAGAAGTAGCCCTTTTGATTATCTGTTTATGTCCTTTGCCCTCTTTTTAATGAGATTTTTTTTTTCTTGTGAATTTGTTTAAGTTCCTTATAGATCCTGGACATTAGACCTTTTTCAGATTCATATTTTGCAAAAATGTTCTCCCATTCTATAGGCTGTCTCTTCACTCTGTTGATAGTTTATTTTGCTGTGTGGAAGTTCTTTATTTTAATTAGATTCCATTTGTCAGTTTTTGCTTTTGTTGCAGCACTTTTCAAAAAAAGACATATATGCAGCCAACAATCATATGAAAAAGAGCTCAGTATCACTGATCACTAGAGAAATGCAAATCAAAACCGCAGGGAGCTACCATCTCACACCAGTCAGGATGGCTATTACTAAAAAGTCAAAAAACAACAGATGCTGGTGAGATTGTGGAGAAAAAGAATGCTTATACACTGTTGGTCAGAGTGTAAGTTAATTCAACTGTTCTGGAAGATAGTGTGGCAATTCCTCAAAGACTTGGAAATAGAAATAACATTTGGCCCAGCAATCTCATTAATGGATATATGCCCAAAGGAATGTAAGTCGTTCTGTTGTAAAGCCACATGGGTGAGTATGTTCATTGCTGCCCTATTCACAATAGCAAAGACATGGAATCAACATAAATGTTGGTCAGTGGTAGACTGGATAAAAAAAATGTGGTACGTGTACATCATGGAAGGCTATGCAGTTATAAAAAAGAATGAGATTGTTTCCTTTTAGGAACATGAATGGAACCGGAGGCCATTATCCTTAGCAAACTAACACAGGAACAGAAAACCAAATACCACATATTCTCACTTACAAGTGGGAGCTAAATAGTGAGAACACATGGACACATAGAGAGGAACAACACACACTGGGGCCTATTGGAGGGTGGAGGGTGGGAAGAGGGAGAGGATCAGGAAAAATAACTAACGGGTACTAGGCTTAATACCTGGGTGATGAAATAATTTGCACAACGAACTCCCGTGACACAAGTTTACTTATGTAACAAACCTGTGCACGTACCCATGAACTTAAAAGTGAAAATGAAATTACACAAAAGAAGTAGCACTTATATGGGTTTATATACTTATGCTTCATGAAATTCACCTATATATGGAAAAAATTATGGCAGTTTGAAAGAGTCTACTTTGGAAGGAGTGTTCATTTCCACCATTTTGAATGCTCACTTGTATCAGGAAACTCTACTGAACACAATGAAAATACTTTACCTTCACACTTTATGTGTGAATTTTAACATTTTTATATTAATGAATTCAGCAAGTTTTACTGTTTTTGAGCATCTGCTACTTGTTAGGTAAATAATCCTGGGACTGTAGAAGAACTGTAAAATTATGGCTCTAACTTTAAAACTTGAATTTTGACAAATGTCCAATTTCTTTTTAAAACAAAAAATCTGGGCATGCCTACGACCAACTTCTGAACTTGATCTTCAGTCATTTTTGTTGCTTTTCTTCCTCCATAGGACTCCATGAAAGTCCAGGGGTTCGTGGGCCTCCCAGAAGGCAGGAGAAGGGCTTTCAGTGTGCGGTTCACTGTGGCCCATGCGGTTCAGCTGCATGGCTCACTGAAGGAGTGTGTGTCCTGGCTACACTCCATACAGAACCCAGTGCCTTTGCTTAGGGTTCAGCTTGCCTAGGACTGCTGAAGAGCTAGTCACCTCTCTGGGACCTAAGAGAGAGTGGGCCTGAGGATGGGGACACTAACTCAGGGAACCCAGTAAGTCCCGTGTGCTCCCTTCAGTAGGCTGGGGGGAACACGCGGAACTTACGGTTTTCTTTCTCTTGTATTCTCAATGTTTATTCCTTTATCTTCTCCCAAATTGTAATCCCCCAAGGAAGCCTGGGCTTCCAGAAAACAAAAGCCAGAAAGAAAGAGGCCTGGCCATTTTCTCATTTTGCTGATGGAATTGGGATTGAAGAGTTTAGGGAAAGCAAAACAATATTAAAAATATCTTACAAATAAAAAGTTTTTTCTAATAAACAGTATAGGATCATACTTCCCAGCTGGCACCCTCCCTCGTGAGGGAAAGAGACAAACAGAGGTGGGTGGCTAAATTTGGGATGTGCCTCTTACTTTTTTTGCCTTAACTCTAGAGGAAGAAAATAGATTAGGGCAAAGTGGAATAAATATCTTGCTTTTGAGAAACACTGTGTTGTGTTATCACTACAAAAGCAATTCATGTCTTTATAGAAAATACAGATAACCCCAGCAATCCCATGAGTGGATTTATAGCCAAAAGATTATAAATGATTCTACTATAAAGACACATGCACACATGTGTTTATTGCAGCACTGTTCACAATAGCAAAGACTTGGACCAACCTAAATGCCCATCGATGTTAGACTGGATAAAGAAAATGTGACGCATATACACTGTGGAATACTATGCAGCCATAAAAAAGGATGAGTTCCTGTCCTTTGCAGGGAATGCAGTGTTGGTTTCTGTGTTAGTTTGCTGTGAATAATGGTTTCCAGCTTCATCCATGTCCCTGCAAAGAACATGAACTCATCCTTTTTTATGGCTTACAGTAGTTCATGCTGTATATGTGCTACATTTTCTTTATTATCATTGATGGGCATTTGAGTTGGTCCAAGTCTTTGCTATGGTGAACCGTGCTACAATAAACATACATGTGCATGTGTCTTTATAGTAGAATGATTTACAATCCTTTGGGTATATACCCAGTAACGGGATTGCTGGGTCAAATGGTATTTCTGGTTCTAGATCTTTGAAGAATTGTTACACTGTCTTCCACAATGGTTGAACTAATTTACACTCACACCAACAGTGAAAAAGCATTCCTATTTCTCCACATCCTCTCCAGCATCTGTTGTTTCCTGACCTTTTAATGATTGCCATTATAACTGGTGTGAGATGGTATCTCTTTGTACTTTTGTTTTGCATTTCTGTAATGACCAGTGATAATGAGCTTTTTTTCATGTTTGTTGGCTACATAAATGTCTTTTTTTGAGAAGTATCTGTTAATATCCTTCACCCACTTTTTGATAGGGTTGTTTGTTTTTTTCTTGTAAATTTGTTTAAGTTCTTTGTAGATTCTGGATTTAGCCCTTTGTCAGAAGGATAGATTGCAAAAATTATCTCCCATTCTGTAGGTTGTCTATTTACTTTGATGATAGTTTCTTTTTTTGTGCAGAAGCTCTTTGGTTTAATTAGATCCAATTTGTCAATTTTGGCTTTTGTTGCCATTACTTTTGGTGTTTTAGTAATGAGGTCTTTGCCCATGCCTATGTCCTGAAGGGTATTACCTAAATTTTATTCTAGAGTTTTTATGGTTTTAGGTCTTTAATGAGTTTTTATGGTTTTAGGTCTTTTTGTGTTTAAGTCTTTAATCCATCTTGAGTTAATATTTGTATAAGGTGTAAAGAAGGGTCCAGTTTCAGTTTTCTGCACATGGCTAGCCAGTTTTTTCAACACTATTTATTAAATAGGGAAATTTTGCCCCATTGCTTGTTTTGTCAGGTTTGTCAAAGATCAGATCATTGTAGATGGATGGTGTTATTTCTGAGACCTCCGTTCTGTTCCACTGGTCTATGTCTCTGTTTTGGTACCAGTACCATGCTGTTTTGATTACTGTAGCCTTATAGTATAGTTTGAAGTCAGGTAGTGTGATGCTCCTGCTTTGTTCTTTTTGGTTAGGATTGTCTTGGCTATACAGGCTCTTCTTTGGTTCCATATGAAATTTAAAGTAGTGTTTTCTAATTATGTGAAGAAAGTCAATGGTAGCTTGATGGGAATAGCATTGAATCTATAAATTACTTTGGGCAGTATGGCCATTTTCATGATGTTGATTCTTCCTATCCATGAGCATGGAATGCTTTTCTATTTGTTTGTGTCCTCTCATATTTCCTTGAGCAGTGGTTTGTAGTTCTCCTTGAAAAGGTTGGTCCTTCACATCCCTTGTAAGTTGTATTCCTAGGTATTTTATTCTCTTTGTAGTCATTGTGAATGGGAGTTCACTCATGATTTGGCTCTCTGTTTGTCTATTATTGATGTGTAGGAATGCCTGTGATTTTTGCACATTGATTTTGTATCCTGAGACTTAGCTGAAGTTGTTTATCAGCTTAAGGAGATTTTGGGCTGAGACAGTGTGGTTTTCTAAATATACAATCATGTAATCTGCAAACAGGGACAACTTGACTTTTTCTCTTCCTATTTGAATACCGGTTATTTCTTTTTCTTGCCTGATTGCCCTGGCCAGAACTTCCAACACTATGTTGAATAGGAGTGGTGAGAGAGGGCATCCTTGTCTTGTGCTGGTTTTCAAAGGGAATGTTTTCAGCTTTTTCCCATTCAGTATGATATTGGCTGTGGGTTTGTCATAAACAGCTCTTATTATTTTGAGATACATTCTACCAATACCTAGTTTATCGAGAGTTTTTAGCATGAAGGGTTTTTGAATTTTATCAAAGGCATTTTCTGCATCTATTGAGATAATCATGTGGTTTTTGTCATTGGTTTTGTTTATGTGATGGATTACGTTTATAGATTTGCAGATGTTGAACCAGCCTTGCATCCCAGGGATTAAGCTGACTTGATCGTGGTGGATTAGTCTTTTGATGTGCTGCTGGATTCAGTTTGCCTGTATTTTATTGAGGATTTTTATATTGATGTTCATCAGGGATATTAGCATGAAATTTTCTTTTTTTGTTGTGTCTCTGCCAGGTTTTGGTATCAGGATGATGCTGGCCTTATAAAATTAGTTAGGGAGGAGTCCCTCTTTTTCTCTTGTTTGGAGTAGTTTCAGAAGGAATGGTACCAGCTCCTCTTTGTACCTCTGGTAGAATTTGACTGTAAATCTGCGTGATCCTGGGCTTTCTTTTGGTTGGTAGGCTATTACGGCCTCAATTTCAGAACTTGTTATTGGTCTATTCAGGGATTCAACTTCTTCTGGCTTAGTCTTGGGAGGGTGTATGTGTCTCGGAATTTATCTATTTCTTGTAGATTTTCTAGTTTATTTCCCTAGAGGTATTTATAGTATTCTCTGATGGTAGTTTGTATTCCTGTGGGATCAGTGGTGATATCTCCTTTTTCATTTTTATTGTGTCTATTTGATTCTTCTCTCTTTTCTTCTTTATTAGTCTGGCTAGCTGTCTATCTATTTTGTTAATCTTTTCAGAAAACCAGCTCCTGGATTCATTGATTTTTTTTTTGAAGGATTTTTGATGTCTCTATTTCTTTCAGTTCTGCTGTGATCTTAGTTATTTCTTGTCTTCTGCTAGCTTTGGAATTTGTTTGCTCTTGTGTGTCTAGTTCTTTTAATTTTGGTGTTAGGATGTCGGTTTTAGATCTTTTCTGCTTTCTCCTGTGGGCACTTAGTGCTATAAATTTCCCTCTAAACACTGCTTTACCTGAAAGTGATGGGGAAAATGGAACCAAGTTGGAAAACACTCTTCAGGGTATTATTCAGGAGAACTTTGCCAACCTAGCGAGACAGGCCAACATTCAAATTCAGGAAGTACAGAGTGCACCATAAAGATACTCCTTGAGAAGAGCAACCCCGAGACACATAATCATCAGATTCACCAAGGTTGAAATAAAGGAAAAAATGTTAAGGGCAGCCAGAGAGAAAGGTTGGGTTACCCACAAAGGGAAGCCCATCTCACTAACAAGTGGATCTCTTGGCAGAAACCTAGAAGTCATGAGAGAATGAGGGCCAATATTCAATATTCTTACAGTAAAGAATTTTCAACCCATAATTTCATATCCAGCCAAATTAAGCTTCATAAGTGAAGGAGAAATAAAATCTTTTATCAAGCAAATTCTGAGAGATTTTGTTACCACCAGGCCTGCCTTATAAGAGTTCCTGAAGGAAGCACTAAACATGGAAAGAAACAACTGGTATCAGCCACTGCAAAAGGATACCAAATTGTAAAGACCATTGACACTACGAAGAAACTGCGTCAACTAACGGGTGAAACAACCAGCTAGCATCATAATAACAGGATTAAATTCACACATAACAGTATTAGCCTGAAATGTAAATGGGCTAAATGCCCCAATTAAAAGACACAGACAGGCAAATTGGATAAAGAGTCAAGACCCATCAGTGTGCTGTATTCAGGAGACCCATCTCATGTGCAAAGACACACATAGGCTCAAAATAAAGGGACAGAGGAATATTTACAAAGCAAATGGAAAGCAAACAGTAGTAGGAGTTGCAATCCTAGTCTGATCAAACAGACTTTAAACCAACAAAGATCAAAAAAGACAAAGAAGGGCATTACATAATGGTAAAGGGATCAATGCAACAAGAAGAGCTAACTATCCTAAATATATATGTACCCAATACAGGAGCACCCAGATTCATAAAGCAAGTTCTTAGAGACCTACAAAGAGACTTAGACTCCCACACAAAAATAGTGGGAGACTTTAACACCCCACTGCTAATATTAGACAGATCAACGAGACAGAAAATTAACAAGGATATTCAGGACTTGAACTCAGCCCAGGACCAAGCTGACCTAAGAGACATCTACAGAACTCTCCACCCCAAATCAACAGAATATACATTTCTCTCAGCACCACACTGCAGTTATTCTAAAATTGACCACATAATTGGAAGTAAAACATTCCTCAGCAAATGTAAAAGAATGGAAATCATAGCAGTCTCTCAGACCACAGTACGGTGAAATTAGATCTCAGGATTAAGAAACTCACTCAAAACTGTACAACTACATGGATACTGAGTAACCTGCTCCTGAATGAATACTGCATGAATACCAAAATTAAGGCAGAAATAAATAAGTTTTTTGAAACCAATGAGAAAAAAGATAGAACATACCAGAATCTCTTAGATACAGCTAAAAAACTTTTATGAGATTTTATTGATGGCTTCAGCCTATTCTTATTCATGGATACACTATAATTTATTTAAATAATCCTCTATTGTTAGACATTTACCATGTATATATATATTTGACCACCCAGTGACTTGTCATGTAGCTAAACCTTTGTCCATACCCATTTTATTTTATAAGTTTAGATTTTTACAAGTGGAATAAGCAATTGTTGCTTAAACGCCAAGAAACAGAGCAATTTGTTTTTGCTTTTTGTGTTTTTTTTGAGACAGAGTCGCACTCTGTTGCCCAGGCTGGAGTTCTGTAGCACCATCTTGGCTCAGTGCAACCTAGATCTCTCGGTTCATGCACTTCTTCTGCCTCAGCCTCCTAAGTGGGATAACAGGCGCCCACCACCACGCCCAGCTAAATTTTGTATTTTTAGTACAGATAGGGTTTCACCATGTAGCTCAGGCTGGTCTCAAACTCCTGACCTCAAATGATCTGCCCGCCTCGGCCTCCCAAAGTCCTGGGATTACAGGCGTGAGCAACTGGAGCCATTTTGTTTTTAGGAAGTAAGCACGGAGTGCCTACAGGATGTGGAAGTCTGGGTTAAAGGCCTTTTGTTGTCACAAGGAACAGCAGGAAGGGATCTGCCAACACAAGTGTGGCTAAAATTTGTTCAGGAGCCTCAGAGCACCGTGATTTTCAGATAAGCTAAGGTTTCACCTAATGTGAAAGGAAGTGTAGAGTTAGATAAAGCAATAATGATACAGAACTTTACCATGAGAGAGATTCTTAATATTCAAGTAAGGATATGGATTTATTTATATTTTGGGTGCTGTATTATGTTAGCATGTATGCTCATATGCTATTTCCACTTTTCTTTATGAGGAAATAATAAATAATGCATATTTCTACCATGTCTCTGTTATTAACATCTGACCACTTGGCTTATGGCACCAACTGGAGGAATCCAGCCAAGGTCCATGGGCAGAGGATAAGAGAGAAGACAGGGTAAAGGAGAGAGGAGTGGGCTGACAGACACATGGAAATGGAATCCCATGCTTCCTGTGAAGTCATGGCTTTTATGTCTCTGAGGGCAGATAATATGTCATGTTCTACAGTCATACTTTTGAGCCACAGGTGATATTTATTTCAGTAAATGTTTTCTTGTCATTATGGCCTATGATAGACCTTGCTTGAAGATGCAGAGCGATGCAGACAAAAGATGCAAACAGCTTCCACGCTCATCAGTGGCTTAGCAGGTGAAAAAGAAAGATGGACACAGCAAAGTCAAGAGTTTGCTGCACAAACTAAAAGACTTGTAGGTATGTAAATTTCTTTATTGATGAGATTGTGTGATGACAGTTATGGGGAATTAGAAAGCTTATAGTTTAATAAAAATAAAAAACAGCACTTGATTATTTCAAATTCCTATGTGTGTCTGTGTGTTCCTCCAGCCATTTCAGAGAAAGGGATATTGGTCTGACATCTATGCTGTCCTTGTTACATGTGTTAATTACACTTATGCTTTTTATTATCAGGTCACTTTAGAATTCTATGAGTGCATGGGCATATTGATCAAGGTCACATTTAATGAAGGCTTTGTCTTATGAGGTTTTGATTCTCTTAAACTTAGAGGTCATTTTCTCACTTCTAATGAGAGTAAAAATAATCCAGTGTTTGCTAGCAGGTATCACTTGGCAGGTCACTTGGACCTTATTGACCAATGAACCAGACTACTGCTTATTTACTGGCACAGCCACATGTGCTTCTGGTTTGATTTGTGGGATTTAGTTTGAAAGAATTATTGTCTTTTTAATTTTTTTCATTTTTAATATGCTGTACTATTACAAGGATGAATGTTTTCGGTTTTAGGGGATGTTCTATTGGCTACAGCTTTTCTGTCTTATTCTGGTCCATTTAACCAAGAGTTTCGTGATATTCTGTTAAATGACTGGCAAAAGGAAATGAAAGCTCGGAAAATTCCATTTGGAAATAACCTAAATCTCAATGAGATGTTGATTGATGCTCCTACTATTAGTGAATGGAACCTCCAAGGTCTGCCAAATGATGACCTGTCCATTCAAAATGGAATTATTGTCACAAAGGCATCTCGCTACCCTTTGTTAATTGATCCACAGACCCAAGGCAAGATCTGGATTAAAAATAAAGAAAGCCGAAATGAACTTCAGGTAATTTGTGTTTGACTATGTTTGTGTTACTGGTTAAGTTTTATTGCCTCATACCAACAAGAATCCAAGACGAGAAATATTTTAAAACGTTAGATTTTTTTTTTTTTTTTTTTTTGAGATGGAGTCTCACTCTGTCTCCCAGGCTGGAATGCAGTGGCACGATCTCAGCTCACTGCAACCTCTGCCTTCCCAGGTTCAATTGATTATCCTGCCTCAGACTCCTTAGTAGCTGAGACTACAGGCGTGTGCTACCACACCCAGCTAATTTTTTGTATTTTTAGTAGAGATGGGGTTTCACTGCGTTAGCCAGGATGGTCTCAATCTCCTGACCTTGTGATCCGTCCTCCTTGGCCTCCCAAAATGCTGGGATTATAGGCTTGAGCCACCATGCCCAGCTGAGGTGTTTTTGTAATCCTAGGTAGAGCAGTAGCAAATGCAAGCTTAAATCTAATATAAAGATCTTTTCTAAAACTTTCATTATTTGCATTTGTGTTGATCTCTACCAATGCCATCTTTCAATGGTTTCAGACTATTCTGTCAAGGTCCAGGGCTCTCTTTGATAAACAGAGAAAGGCAGAGCCGTATTACACAAATTGTGCAGCACTTTGGGTTAATACTTCCTAATTATTACATTATTATTTGTCACAAAAGTGGTAGTGGTGAAGAAAAAACATTTCCACACAAGGCCGTTACATACTTCCCAGTAAAACAAAATGATGATTTGCTAAAAAACAGTGGAAATGGTTTAAGCTTCTTTACACTTTCACCAAGTATGTGTTTCAAAGCCGAGGCTTTCTAAAAATCTCTGTACAAGTTGAAAGCTGCTTATCCTAAATACTTGGGATCAGAAGTGTGTTAGATTTTAGATTTTTTAGATTCTGGAATATTTGCCTATACATAATGAGATAACTTGAGGATGTGACCCATGTCAGAATACGAAATTCGTTTATGTTTCATATACACCTTATTCATATATGTGAAGGTAATTTTATACAACATTTTACAGAATTTTATGCATGAAACAAAGCTTGTGTACATTCAACCATCAGAAAGCATAGGGGTCAGGTATGGAATTTTCCACTGTGGCTCATGTGGACTCTCAAAAAGTTTTGTGTTTTGGAACATTTTGGATGCTCAATTGTATTTGCCTCATGCAGTAGAATGCTTTAGCTTCATTTGAAAACAGTTACCCCTGTGCATTGTTTCATGTTGATGTCTGTCAATAGCAACCTTGTGATCCTGTTCCTAGATCACATCTTTAAATCACAAGTACTTTAGAAACCACCTGGAGGACAGTCTTTCTCTTGGAAGGCCCTTGCTTATCGAAGATGTTGGAGAGGAACTAGATCCAGCACTTGATAATATTTTGGAACGAAACTTCATTAAAACTGGGTCTACCTTTAAGGTAGGTTAAACCTGTGGATGACGACGTGCAGAATACTTACCATGAGGCCAAGGCAATGTGACACATATAGGATTCTCTTAATTGGCAACAGCTTACATTTGATTCGGTGAGAAAAGTTTGTTTTTCTCTTCTACGCTTCTTAACTTTGGATTAAAATATCCTTTTAGGAATACTGACTTCACTTTTGTAATGTGAAAAGGGGTCTGACTGCATCTTGATGCCTACAGCTTTGAAGCTTCTCCACGCCCCTCTTCCCTTCTGCCCCACCCACATCTGGGCAAGCTGATAAAACCTGGGTGCCCCCTCCTTTGGCACAGATTGATAATTCCAACAATGCAATCCCCTGTCCACATCTGTGTATGGGATCCCTCACCCCAGCTCTACCCACAAAATACCATAAAGCCCCAGAGCAGCTGCGCCTCCCTGCTCTCTCAAGCCGGTTTTTGGGACCTGCTTGGGAACCTGCTCTCACCTCTCCCAAAATCTCACTATGTGAGTAATAAGCCTTTTTATACTCTTTTGGTACATGTGTGGCATCATCAGTCTCAACCTCTGAACTGAATATTGGGTAAAAGATCCATCTCTCTCCTGCAATGTGTCCACAACAATTTTGGTGTTAAATTTTATATTCAGTCAATTATATATATGTGTATATACATATGTTTCTTCCTTCCATCCTTCTTTGTTTCCTTCCTTTCATCCTGCTTGTGTGAAGCTGTGCAGATGCCTCATGACCATTTCTTTTTAGTATACGAATGATCTCAAATTACGTAATTGTTTAAAACAATACTTGATCTGATACAAAAAAGACACAGTAAGGTATATCTCTATTTTATTACTTAAAATTTTTTTTTATAAAAAAGGTAAAAATTGGTGACAAGGAAGTAGATGTGATGGATGGCTTTAGACTCTACATTACCACCAAACTGCCTAACCCAGCCTACACCCCTGAGATAAGTGCTCGTACCTCCATCATTGACTTCACTGTCACCATGAAAGGTCTAGAAGATCAGCTACTGGGGAGGGTCATTCTCACAGAGAAGCAGGTGAGTGAAACGTGGCTCCTTTCCCTTCTGCCTTGCTTTAATGTCATATTTCATTGGCAAAAACAAGATAATAACAGTTGTAATAGGACTGTTTCTCTCCTTTTATTCCCTATGTTTTTTTCCATTAATCTCCAACTGTCTTCTTTTTTTCCGAAAGGAAGTTATTAACCAATCATCTACCCATATGTTTCACATGTTTCATAAGTTATATATGTCCTCAATTGCCTTTATACAGACCGATGATGAAACTAGGACGAATCAGCCTTATCTTCAGCATCATTATTCTGGTCCTAAATTGCTTTATTTTTCTGAAAAGTGTGTTCTATTATGAATTCTACTCACCTGTTGACTTTTTATTTTCTGGTACACGTTTAGGTTTTTCTTTCCTTTGATTTATTATTATGCCATTAGAATATAAAATTAAAACTTTGTACTCATAACAAACAACATTGTCAGTTCTCATTTGTGATCTAAGAGAGCTCTACAGTATGTCCTGACGGGGTCTGATGTGAGAAGACCGAAGTTTGTGACACCTGAGTTTCACTCTGTAACGAAGGCTACTGACTTAACAATGCTAATGAAACGTAACTCCATGTCTGCCTTCTTTTCTTCTGTTTTATGGGATAACTTAATGCTCAATGAAAAATGGCCACCCATTTGTAGACTTCCTTCTTTTGAGTGAGCATTTCCTCCAGGGAATATGTGAGGCTTCAGCAAAGGAACGTGGAAGATTTTAATGGGACTGTTACAGTGAGGCACGAACTCTTAAGGTTGCTATTGATTTGCTCCTGGGTTCAATAATAATGAAGAGTTTAGTTAACTTGATGGCACCTTCTATGCTGACCTGAAGATTTATTTACTTTAATACAGTCAGCAAAGTCTTTGGGGTCTGTCCTTCCCCTTTTCTGTACATTTTCTGCGTGTTGTATGGTGCTTGCCCTTCTGAGCCCTACCACACGTCTGTCTCTTTCTTCCCCACTTCCTCCCCTTCTCTCTCCCTTCCTTTTTCCTGAACATTCTCTTTCTTTTTAACTTATAGCACATGAATCACAGAGTCATAGAGTTAGGAGTTGCATTAGGAGCATTTAATCCAGCTTCATAAATTTGCGTGGTTGGGTGATCTCAGAATGGCAGGTCCTGATTCTGATTCCTGCCCCTGAGTTGCCATTGTGGTCATGACAGCCTTCAAAATACGTACTTGCTTAGCTTTTGAGTCCTGAGTTAAATCTCAATAGAGGTGGTTGAGGAGATGTAGCATTGTCATATAATTACTTCAGGCAGGACTGGGATTCTTGAGCAATAGCATGTGACCTTGAGCAAGTGGGAGTTCCCGAGGGTCTTTTGGGCCACCTCTGTCACTGGCATTTGAGACTCTCCTTCCACCTGCAGCCTTGGCTTCATGGAGAGAAGGCGCCCTGATGGCAGTTTGAATAATATTCTTGTCCTTGGTTTTCTAATATTCAACTGAGATGAATGCAGTCGCCTTGGAACAAGTGATTTGACCTGACAGACTCAGAGTGCGGTGAGACACCGCAACAGCAACGGCAGTGAAAACAAAAATAAACCCATCACTGGGCCTTCAATGTTGTAGCAGAGGTTTAAGATGAAATAAGGAGCTTGTTAAGCTCGTTTGAAAATACTTGGAGTAGCCTTGAAAAGCCAGTATGGATGTAGGACCAGGCTTTCTGTTACTTCTCAGGAAAACTGAGTGCCTTGAGAAAATGAGTCCTTTAATATCATCTCATTATCAGAATCTGTTCTGGGCTCACAGGAAATAATTCTTCCAAAATGATTAGCCAGAAGAATGTGACACACATTTTTTCTTTCATAATAGCAGACACTCGTTTTCTTTTATAATGTGAACCACATTATAACACCTAACCTTTATTTATTGTGTTCCCAAAGTGAGGTCTTGTGATAGAAGAAGTGAGCTGCTGGACTTAATTTTGATGGATTTTTCAGTAGTGTGCTTATTCAAAGGGGCTTTTACTTTTACAGCTTCTTCACTTCCCAGCATATTCCTCAATCTGTTGGCATTGCTGGATCTTCTCAATCTGGGTGGTACAAATGGGTCTGAGTTGATGCCTGGTGCTTTTGGGTCATTTCCTATATTCTAGTTACTCAATTGAAAAGAGCCTTATGTCTGTGCCTTGTAAGCACAGATATATATCCATGTTTTCAAGTCCCAATTATTCCTTTGACTTCAGTGGCAATGCAGTCACTGAAGTGACTTGACTATAATCACTTCTCGGGTGATTACGAGTATAAAATACCAATTTGAAATGTTATTGATGTAAGGAGGGCTGTTGATGCTAGTAGGATTACACATAGGAAGGGATAGGATATCCCACACAGAATGGAAAGTTGATGTCAGAAACCATCTGAGAAATGTAGAGCTGAAACAAAGGCTGAGTCTCTTCAATGGGGATGAGTCATGACTTCATAGGTTTGTTGATTCTTCTTGTGAAAGGAGGCTCTGGACCGTAATTGATCATGCAAGGAAAAGACAAATCTTTGATGCCAAAAATTCATCAGCTGTTCTATGTCCTGGGGATACAGGGGCAGTGAGGGACCTTATTATCACACATCATCGGTCATGAATGCTTAGTTACACACCTGCTAGACCTTCAGGTTTGTTTGCTTCAGAAACACATGGAAACCTTAGAGTGTATGAAATAAAGGAAGCATGATTTTTAACAGAGTTTGTATCTTCTGTGTGCTTCAAGACAGTCATTTTAAATGCATGTGCTGTTCATATTTAGATCAAGGCTATATCCAATTGTTTATCTGATGTACCTGTGAGTAGATTTGGATATTCTGCTGTTATTACCAGAAGGTGATGTATCTAGACCGTTTTAAAACCAGTAGGCCTCCAACAACCTTCCTTTATAGAAACCAAATCTCTTAGGCTCACTCTCACTTTGATAATAGAAAATAAGATAGAAACTTAAAAAAATCTATATTCTATTGGGAGAAAAATGCCAGTTTTGATCAACAACTTCTACTGGTCACATAATACAAGGCCCCAGGGATCATCATTGTTCAGAATTCTGGATGAACAAACAGGTGTGTGATTTCTTTTTGAGGTACAAGTGCCTGAACTTAGTGAAATTGAAGTGGGAAGTAATTTAAGAAGGACATTAAACAGACATCATTAACGCCAGCTCACTGGTGGTGGAGGAAAAAGAAATCTTTTTCTGGGTTCTCTTGTTTCATCTTTCTATTTTAATTACTCATGAAAAGTACAAAAAAGAAATAATCTTTGGTAATGGAGCTTGAATGATACCTTTAAAAATGAAAACTCTGACTGGCTGCCATTTTTCTTTTACTGATTTCAAATATTTGGTTATAAATGCAGTTTATTTATAAAAATAAGTTTAGTTTTCATTTGCTTCTTTGTTAAGCTACTTAAAAATCATTTAACAAGTGCTATGTACATGAAATTTTATCAAACCACCCTATACATGTAAATTTTTATTTTTAATTAACAAATAGTAATTATACATGTTTTTGGGGTACATAATGATGTTTCCAAATTATAATGTATAGTGATCAGATTGGGGTAATTAGCATATCCATCATCTCAAATGTTTATCATTTCTCTATGTTGGGAACATGCAATATTCTCATTTGAACTGTTTGAAATTATATAATATATTATTGTTAAGTACAGTCATCTTACAATGCTATAAAACACTATAACTTATTCATACTATCTAGCTGTAATTTTGTCTTAACAAATTTCTCCCTCACTCACCCCTCCCCCTACACTTTCCAGCCTCTAATATCCTCTTTCTACTTTTCACTTCTATGAGATCAACATTTTTTTTTTTAGCTTATGCATATGAGTGAGAATATGTAGTGTTTGACTTTCTGTTCCTAGCTTATTTCACTTAATATAATGACCTCCAGTTCCATCCATGGTGCTGTGAATGACAGGATTTTATTCTTTTTTATTGCTGAATAGTATTCCATTGTGTATGTATACCACATTTTCTTCATCCATTCATCTGTTGTTAGGCACCTAGGTTAATTTCATATCTTGTCAATTGTGAATAGTACTATAGTAAATATGCAGGTGCATACATGTCTTTGATATACTGATTTCCTTTCCTTTGAGTAAATCCCCAGTAGTGGGATCGATGAATCATATGGTAGTTCTATTTGTTTCAATGTGTGTATCCGTGTGTGTAGTTTTTTGAGGAACTTCCATAAAGTTCTTCATAGTAGTTGTATTGGTTTACATTGCCACTCACAGTGTTTAACAGTTCCCTTTCCTCTTCATCCTCACAGCATTTGTTACTTTTTGACTTTTTGATAATAGCCAGCCCAGCTGGGGTGAGATGGTATGTCACTGTGGTTTTAATTTGCGTCTCCCTGATGATTAGTAATGTTGAGAATTTTTTCATACATTTTTTGGCCATTTTTATGTCTTCTTTTGAAACATATCTGTTCAGATAATTTACCTATTTTTTAATAAAAAAATTTTTTTTCTGTTGAGATGTTTTAGTTCCTTGTATATTATAGATATTAATCCCCTCCTGGATAAATAGTTTTTAACTATTTGCTTCCATTTTTTAAGTTATCTTTTCACTCTGTTGATTGTTTGCTTTGCTGTTCAGACACTTTTTGATACAGCCCCATTTGTTTATTTTGGATTTTGTTGCCTGTGCTATTGAGGTTTTATTCATAGAATCTTTTCCCAGACCAATGTCCTGAAGCATTTCCTTCGTGTTTTCTTCTAGTAGTTTTATAGTTTCAGGTCTTATTTTTAGACTTTTGATCTATTTTGTATTTTTAAAATTCCCTTTGAATATGTTTCAAAAAATAAGCATATCACAGTTTATATAGGAATTTTACATTGTAGCTTTAGAATTTATATAGAATACTTAGCAGAAATCTTTCTCTTTTATCTATCTATCTATCTATCTATCTATCTGCCTGCTAAAAGATAATCCCTTTGGTGGGAAAAGGACTTATCAATAAAATTATTTTGATTAATTTTACCCTATCATGTGAATCTGAAAAAGTCTTATCTTCTTCTTATGAATTGGTGGAATGAAAGTAATAGTTTAATACAAATATGTTTAAATCATCCATGTAAATGAAAATATGCCAATCACCATATCCCCAAGTAGATTTCCAATCTTTTAATCTTGAATGAAAAGCAAGCAACGATTGTTCTATTTTTTTCTCAGATAACCTTTCTTTTGCCAATAACTTTCTAGTGCCCAAGTATTTGGCCACTTGCTCCTATTTAATATACAGATTGCTTTTGGGATTCCAAATAGTTACTTTGAATGATACTATTTACTTAGTTTATTTTATTTTCATCAATTTCAAACTTTGGAGAAGTGTGCTTCTTAGTTTTATTTTAATCCTTTGGGAATATAGGCAATTACCTTAATTGACAAATGTGTTAACAATGATATTAAATTGACCACAGCCATCTCAGTAATGTCCAATCTTTTTAGTTACTATTTTTTTTTATCAAAAACTGAATGATTTGCCACTCATTGTATACATTGTTACTAACAGTGTTTATTTTATTAATATTTGCTTCATAAGCAACATGGAGGTCTGATTTTAACCTCAGTTCCATAGTTGTCAAGTAGAAATAAGATTAGAAATGTAGGCTGTGATAGGTTTTGCCAACTATATTGAAAATTTTGGACCTTTCAAATAGGTAAGGGAGATCTCCTAGGTGACTATGGGCAGAAAAGGGTCATCAGAAAGACCAGTTTTGGTAGAGTAGTCCATGAATGACAAGTAAATTCTCAAGTAGGGCGATGGCTATGTGGTTGAAAAAATGGGCAAAGATAAAGGTTTTTGTGCAGGAAGGGTTGATAAGACTTGGTGCTGCTTTTGAATTTGATAGTAGTTGTTCTCATTCCCAGTTGACACAAAAGCATTTATCCTTAGCCGCTTAAGTTCTCCTTTCTTATCCCTTTTCAGCTACTTTATTATGCAATTTTATGATGATATGTGAAAATCAAAAGTATCATTTATCATTTACTCTGTGCCACATTTCAGCTTGATTATTCAGACTACATATTTTTGTAATAAGCATTATCATGCTTCTGAAAATTTGGCCAGAAATGAATCCAGGGAGAAGATGGAAGGGAAGAAACATTTTGAACAGTTAGCATAATCCAGTCACTATCTTAGCTGCATTACTGGTGATATCCTCACCATCATCCTATGAGCGGTTTTTACATACATTTTGCGGATGAAAATACTGAGGCTTGCAGAGTTTTAAAACATGGCAAATGTCATGTATCTGATGGGTTTTTAGAGCTGTGATTCAAATGTATGTCTCGCTGGTGTCAAAACTGTCACTCTTTCTACCGCTTTACATTTCTTCCCTTACCTGTCTTCAGGTGAAGACCTTTAAATGCTCACCTTTAGGAACTCAGAAATGATACTGATAGTGTGTGAAATTTATAAATATGGCAATAAAAATTGTTTGAATTTTCATTATCACTTTTATTTCCAAGTATAACCATAATGTGAGAGGGCTTTTATTATAACTGCTTATGGAAATGAATTTTATAGCTGCAATTAAATGTCACTTGTTTGTACTAATTTCTACATTTTCTGAAATTTGAAATTCTCATCTAGTGAATCAATGAATTGAAAGAGCCACTAAGGGAGCTTTCATATGTAACCAGATAACAGAGGGAAACAAAGCTGATAAGAGCAAGTTTTGCTTGAGTTGCTACATCTTAAAGAATTAAGAATTGAAATGAATTCTGAACTTTTGTTTGGCTTAAAGAGAGAATTCTTCCTTTCCTAGAATGTCCCCAGACCTGATTCACTGTGCTCTGAGGGTGAGTTGAGAGTCTGGTGGGGTTCTACCGCCTATACCCATTCCATCAGTGGTGATTAACTGGCTGAAACAGGAGGCGGGGGCCAGTAGGCTTTGCTGTTTGCCTTCATGCAATTTTGTCTACACATCCTTTCTTTTTATTTTTTAACATCATGGTTTTCAGAGTGAGCATTTCCACATCTGTATTTCTGGCACAAAGACTAGATTCTCCAGTTCACTGTGTTTCAGTTTATCAACTTGAAAATAGATGCAAATTTAATTATTCAATCTGCACTATTAATTGAGTGCCTACTACGTACCAGGCTTTGTTTCAATAATTGGGGAATTTATCAATGAACAAAATAGACTAAAAAACCAAACTATCCCTGGAGCATAATATATAAATAAATTATGTATTATGTTAGAAGATGGTAAATGCCATACAAAGTACAGACATTGGTGAGCAGGAGAGCTGGGGAGTCAGCTGGTGGGCTAGCAGTTTAAAGAGGGGGGTCACAGTGGGCCTCACTGAGAATGTAACATTTGAGAAAGACTTGAATAAGGGAAGAGAGTGAGTTATTTGGAAGAAGAACAGAAGTGACAGAGCAGCAGCCAATGCAGAGGCCCTGAGGCAAGAGAGTTCTTTGTGTGTTTAAGACAGTGAGTCTCAAAGTGTGTTTCCTGGAATATCAGCATCACATCACATGGGATTAGAAGTGCAAATTCCCACATGCTGTTCTAGGCCTACAGCACAAGCCTTCTAGGTGATCCTAATGCACTGAAGTTTGAAAAACACTGATATAGGAAATAGCAAATGTGGTTGCAACATAATAAAAAGGGGAGAAAAGTAGGAAATGAGGTCCCAGCAGTAATGAAGGAGGGGGCAGCGTGATAGAGCTTATCAGCCTTGGTAAGGTCTTTACCTTTCATTCTGAGTGGAAAGATTGGCCATTGGAGGGTTTTGAGAGAGAAAGTATGTTTTGGCAGCATCATTCTGACTGCTCGGCTGGGCGTAGACTGGAGGGTAAAGCTGGGGATAGGGAGACCTATTTAGATCTCCTAATTTAGAGGAGAGGTGATGATGATAGTTTAAACCAGGGTGCTGATAGGGGAAGGAGTGAGAAATGATTAGATTATGAATCTAAGTTTGAAATGGAGAAGAGAGGATTTGCCAATGAATTTGTTGTTGAATTTGAGAAAAAGAAAGTGACCAAGCAGGGTACAAAGGTTTTGGCCAGAGCATCTGGAAAAATAATGTTGCCATTTGCTGGACTGTGGAAGGCTGAGGTTGTGTAGGTTTGAAGGGAGGATCAGGCATTTAGTTTTGCTGATGGTGCTAAGTAGGAGACATCTCTTAGATGCCCAAGTCGAGATGTTGAAAGGAGGTATGATCTGAAGCTGAGATATAAACTTGGGAGTTATCAGCATAGCGATAGTGTTTAAAAAAGATGTAATTCCTGAAGTAGTATGTGAATAATTTTCCCATAAGCATGAACTAAGTACTAAAAATGAATAATTGTGAGAACCACTAAAGGGAAGTACTTGCGTAATGGTTAACAATGACGGTTTGGGCTAGGTCTGGCCTCTCCTTTCCCCCAATGTTTGTATGCATACTGGATCATAACAAAGATAAATTGCATAATTTATTAGTGGGCAGTCCATTATGTTTTATATGGTTTCTTATGATTCATCACCACATTACTTTAGATTTCTGGCTGTCTCAATAGGGAGTAGAATCTACAAAACCTGCTGTATTAGTCTGTTCTCTCACTGCTGTGAAGAAATATCTGAGACTGGGTAATTTATAAAGGAAAGAGGTTTTATTGACTCACAGTTCTGCATTGCTGGGGAGGCTTCAGGAAACTTACAATCATAGCAGAAGGCAAAGGAGAAGCAGGCACCTTCTTCACAGGGTGGAAGGACAGAGTGAGTACTAGCAGGAGAAATTCAGTTATAAACCGCAAGATCCTGTGAGAACTCAGTCACTGTTACGAGAGCAGCATGGGGGAACCACCCCCATGACCCAATTACCTACCTGGTCCCAGCCTTGACACATGGGGATTATGGGGATTAGAGTTCAAGGTGAGATTTGAGTGGGGACACAGAGCCAAACCATATCATCTACTGAATCATATCCAGACTACCCAGTTGAGAATGTACATTTCTGAAGCTGGTCTAGAGATTTGAGCTTGGTACCATATGTTCAGGTAGCTGCAGAGTCCAGTAAGAACTGTCAAAATTGCTTTCCTGTGATTTTGCTGTTTGTCACCTGCATTTAACCCTAGTTTCCCCATATGTTGCTTGTAATGAATTGTACATTATAAATGCAGTTAAACATAGGTAAATTGTCAATGGACTCCAAATCTAGGAGGCTTTTCAAATAAACTCTCTAATACATAAATTTCATTTTAAATTTGTAAATATCATTTATTCATTGTTATTTCCATTTTAATTCTTTTCTTTAGCTTCACAGATAGAGTCTGTCATAAAGCAAATTGATATCCATGTACAATTTGACTTGGTTCCAGAAGCATATTTTCTCTTTTGTCCCCCTGCCTTCGGGCTTCCTCTTCCTGTGGCTTGCTCAGTGTCATGCGTTATTTCTCCTTCCTCCACCCTTGCCACCAGCTCCATCTTTTCCTTCCTTCTCTTCCTCTGTCTCTCCCTCTCCAAGCTGCCAAGAGGAAGAAATGGACAATAAGGAGAATCCTCTTCCAAGGCTTCACTCTCCCAGCTGTCTACAAAGCTCCCTCAGAAAAGATGCAGAACTTCCCTGCTCTTGGAGAGAACAGCAGACCAAGAAGACCTTTCAGTTTAAACATGTTTATGGTTGCAGCTCACGTTGCTTGCCTAAGATTTCAGAAAGTAGCTTTTCACAGACTTGGATACTATTTCAACTATCAAGTTTGAAATAACCACATTTAAACAATAACGGAACTCTCTCAAGCAAATAGAGAGAAGTAAATCTATTTAATCAGAGATATATATATCTTTGTCTTCAAATATATTTCCCCTTCAAAAGAAGATTATATGTATAATATTAAATATAATCACAACAATCACCTGAAACTGCTTTGACTTTAGTAAACAACTGGCTGATTAAAAGGATGCTGGTAGTGTTTTTAGTAGGTTTCATGTTGCTTGGTACCTATTCTTCCTTCCTCTGTTACTTCTCCTCCTCCTTTTTTCAACATTTTATTTTATTTCTTTATTTTAGACAGAGTCTCACTCTGTCATCCAGGCTGGAGTGCAGTGGCGTGATCTTGGCTTACTGCAACTTCTGCCTCCCTGGTTCAAGGGATTCTCTTGCCTCAGCTTCCTGAGAAGCTGGGACTGCAGGCATGCACCACCGTGCGTGGCTAATTTTTTTTGTATTTTAGTAGTGGTGGGGTTTCACCATGTTGGCCAGGCTGGTCTCAAACTCCTGACCTCAAATGATCTGCCTGCCTCAGCCTCCCAAAGTGCTGAGACTACAGGTATGCACCACCACGTCCAGCTAATTTTTTTGTATTTTCGTAGAGATGGCGTTTCACCATGTTGGCCAGGCTGGTCTCAAATTTTTGACCTCAAATGATCCACCTGCCTCTGCCTCCCAAAGTGCTGGGATGACAGGCATGAACCCCTGGACCTGGCCCTCCTCCTTTTTTTGATGTCCATATTTCCTGCAGTCAAGTATGATAAATATGGTACAGGAGCTTGAAAGCAGCCATGTAGGTTAACGTCTTAAGGAATACTCAACAAGAGTTGTTAATTGAAGTAGAAAATATGTTTATGCAAATTAACAGGAATTGGAGCAAGAAAGAACTCATCTGATGGAAGATGTAACCGCAAACAAAAGAAGGATGAAGGAACTGGAAGATAACTTGCTTTACCGCCTCACAAGTACCCAGGGGTCCCTGGTAGAAGATGAGAGTCTTACTGTTGTGCTGAGCAACACAAAAAGGATAGCCGAGGAGGTAACACAGAAGCTAGAAATTTCTGCTGAGACAGAAGTTCAAATTAACTCAGCCCGGGAGGAATACAGACCTGGTGAGTCTGGCAATGAAAGGCAAATGTCACAGGAAAATGAAATGAGAGAGAAATGAGAATTAGAGAAATGGAAGGATGTGAGGGAGTTAGCCAAATGATTATGCAAAGTAGAGGTGTTTTGTGGAATTTCTCCTGGGAAATATTCAGTAAAATGGAGGTCAAGGCATTTTATAAGGGTATGAATTTTCTAGGTACTTGTCATTCACGTTAGTTGGTAAATCCTTTAAGGTTCTCATGAACTTATTTTGATGTTAATAAGTAAAGAAGGAGAATTTTACAAAGTCTGATGACTATAAATTAGTGAAATCTGAGGAATTAGTGCACCAGTTGTTTATCATTTGGTAACACTATGCTGGCATATTGTGTATAGTCTTTGTATTGGGAAGATAGTTCTGTGGTCTCATGGGAGATTTTTATCCTCAGCCACCAATTTGCAAATTGGCCTTGTACAAGAAAAACCTGCTAAATAATTCAGTTGGCTATCTTTTAGTATTTTATTATTCCTCTTAAAAAATCATCAAAGTGTCATTCATTGATAGAGAGGCAAAAGCGTCATCTTTGCAACAGCTTATTTTGCAGACTGGAAGCCCAGGTCAGGCATGCTTCTCCCCGGAACTTGAAGATGAGGTCCCTCATGGCTACCTCACTTGCTGGGTATTAAACACAGTACCTTTGAAATTCATTTGGTTGTCTTTTCTACCCGTAGTTAAAATAGTAAAATATATTTACCAGGGGTCTAGAGATTCTAAAATGAGAAGTACCATTTAATAAATGCAAATAGCCAATTACTTACAAAATGTTGTAAATAAGAACTAAATATGGTAATAAGTGAGTTTTGCTTTGTATCCCATATCTGGTAGGCAGCCACTGATAAGATATAAAAATAAAAGTTGCTGTTTTCATTTAGAATTCAGGCTGATCCTTTTGCACGGGTCATTTATTTTCCTCTCACGTAGCACGTGCAACCTTGCTCTTTGTCTTCCAGTGGCTACACGAGGCAGCATCCTGTACTTCCTCATTACCGAGATGCGCTTGGTTAATGAGATGTATCAGACTTCACTCCGCCAGTTTCTGGGCTTATTTGACCTTTCCTTAGCCAGGTACGTCTGTACTAGGGAAGCCAAGCTGAATTCTATATCTGTGGACTAAAATGATGACATTACATTTATAACTTCCTTCTCCTTTCTTAGTAAGAGTCATTTTCTTTTTTAAATCTCAGATCAGTGTAATTACCAGTGTGCTAACAAATCATTCTGATTTGTCTCATTTGTCATTTTACGCCTAGAGAGAGCTCTACCAACTATTTATCCATTGATTTGATTTCTTTGGTTTCATGTATTTCTGTTAAACAAGTAAATCCCTAGATATTGTTGTGAGTGATCATGCCCTGCAGGTAGAATTGATTTAGACAACATTCAGGATTCTGTTATGTTATTTCACGTTGAGAGAATGCTTGTTATTTTAGATTTAGGAGGCTTACTCTTGCGTAAAAATAAGAATTCTTCCTCCAAGGTTACTTATTTTCCATTAAAGACAATTGTTTTTACAGAGAATTGGAAAGGGCAGTGGGATAAGCCTGATTTAAATGTTCTCTTCACCAGGTCCATCAAGAACCCAATTACAAGCAAGAGGATTGCTAATGTCATCGAGCACATGACCTATGAGGTTTATAAGTATGCCGCCCGAGGGCTGTATGAGGAGCACAAGTTCCTGTTCACCTTGTTGCTTACCCTAAAGATTGACATCCAGAGGGACCAGGTCAAGCATGAAGAGTTTCTCACTCTTATTAAAGGTCAATATCACAGTAGAGATGATAGCACACAGGTGCAGATGGAGGAGTTACTGTGAAAGCCCTTAGCAGAACATTTTTTGGTTATAACAATATCCTTCCATTATGTAAATTTGCATTTGAGTGAGATATTTTATTTGTTCTTTTCTTGAGTGATAACTATCTATTGAGATCTACTGTATACCTGGGCATGGAATAGGTATTGGGACATGTCAGTGAACAAAAGCCCTTGAAAAGCATATATAGATTTAGGGAGGGTGGCCTGGTGTGGTGGCTCATGCCTGTAATCCGAGCACTTTGGGAGGTCGAGGCAGGTGGATGATGAGGTGAGGAAAGGAGTTTGAGACCAGCCTGGCCAATATGGTGAAACCCTGTCTCTACTAAAAAAAAAAAAAAATACAAAAAATTAGCTGGGTGTGGTGTCATGCGCCTGTAGTCCCAGCTACTCAGGAGGCTGAGGCAGGAAATCACTTGAACCCAGGAGGCGGAGGTTGCAGAGAGCCAAGATTGTGCCACTGCACTCCAGCCTGGGCGACAGAGTGAGACTCTATCTCAAAAAAAAAAAAAAAAAGGAACTTTATAGTGAGTGGGAAGATAGTAAGTCCTATGGAAAACAGAGCAGGATGAGAGGGGTGGAAGTTACAGGGTATGTGAGTGAGGTAGGAGAAGCTTCAAGATTTAAGGGGAGTATTCAATGGGACATTTAATGGGGTGGCGTGCCTGAGAGATTGGTAGGTAGGCAAAGACCTGACAGAGCAGGCAGTGCTGGCCATGGAGACATTTAGGGGAAGATGGTTGAAGCAGAAAGGATGGCATCAGGGCCTCTGGTGGAGTGAGGCTGGTGTGATGTAAATAAAACAAAGTGACTGGGTGCTGAGTGAAGCAGGTGAGGACACGTGCAGCCCATCCTGTGCATGACTGATTCTGCATCTGCTGAAGCATTGCTCACAGCCAGGTCCCCTGGGCTATTTGAACAAAACAGCCCACTGGAAGGCTGGAAAACATAAATTCACTATCACATTCTTGAATGTCTTGAAAAAAATATTTAGAGTAACTGTGTGTCTTAGTTCTCACTGCTGTAAGAAGTTACTATAGACTAGGTGGCTTATAAACAACAGACATTTATTTTTCACAGTTCTGGAAGTTGGAAGTCCCAGATCAGGGTGCAGCACAGTGGGTTCTAGTGAGGAGCCTCTTCTGGCTTGTAAATAACTGTCTTCTCATTGCATCCTCACATGCTGTGGAGCAGAGAAGAGGAAGCAAGCTCTCTAGTGACTATTATAAGGGCACTAATCCCATTCCTAAGGGCTCTGTCTTCATGACCTCATCTAATCATAATTATGTTCCAGTGGCTCATCTCCCAGGACCATCAGATTTGAGATATAGAGTTTCAACATATGAGTTTTGGGAAGACAAAATATTCATCCCATAACACTATGAAAATGATGCCAGGGACTAAATAGATTTATCTAGTATGCGTTTCTAAACCAAGTCTTTAAAGATAAAACATAATTTTATCTAGCAGGGGATTTTCATGCTTAACACGGAGAGTAGATTTGTAGGGGAACTTGCAGATGACCCCTAGGGGAACAGTAGGGAAGTAATGTGGATATATACACATCCTGTGCCCTGGTGGGGTGTATAGGTCCATAGGCACACATATGCAAATATATTTTCATATTCATATACATATTCATATGTGTATGTGTATGTATGTATGTATATATATGTGTGTGTGTGTGTGTGTGTATATATGTGTGTATATATATATATACGTATATATAGATCTTATAGTAGCAACAAAGACTCATCTGTTTAAATTTGAACTTAGAAATGGTTAACTTATGGACAATCTCTCTCTGTCTTTAATTGTCTCTAACCATTAAACACTTACTCTTTAGCTATATTTGAACCTTATTTTCCAAATTTCCTAAATCAGAATAATTGACAGGTGAATATCTGGAGAGAAAGATGTGTAGATGTAAAAGTTGCCTTCTCAGATGAAGCCTTAATATGTTACTGATTTCTGGCCTCAGTGACTCTAGTCCCCAGTTTCTGGAGCTTTTCAATGGATAGTTGTTCCTGACATTCTCAACTCAGGTATGAAATGTATTTCCACATGGAAATAATTTTGAACAGAGTGTCCAGCTCTTGTTGAAATACTGTGAAGCATATCAGTTTGGCATGATGATAGCAAGCATAAGATTTAGAGTTAGGAAGATGAGATTTAGAGAATGTGTTGGCTTTGTCACTTTCTTGTGAGTGATCTTGAGCAGGTCATTTACCTTTTTCAAGCTTCAGTTTCCTCATCTATAATACAAGGATACTAAAATCTACATAGTAGGATTATTGAGAATTTATACAATTTATGTAAATCCTGATACATAAGATTTGCTTAGCAAATGATGGGCATCTTTATATTCTCTTCGGCATTTTTGTCATTTTGATTAGTCTGATACTTGGATGGGTTGGACTGGTTGTCATGGGTCTTTGGGTTTTGACAGCTGTTTTAACACTGCTTTATGGAACGATTTCAGAGGAAACTTTGGAGCAGGATTATGTTGCAAATCTGCCCTTCAATAGTTAGGTTGATGAGAGCTACCTGGTCATATAGACTCTCTCTGTAAGGACTTTAAAATCATTTAACATAATTTAAAATGTTATTTAGATAGTGTTATGGTACAAATGTTTGTATCCCACTAAAATTCAGATGTTGAAAACCTAAACCCTAAGGTTAAGGTATGAGAAGGAAGGTTTTTTTTGGGAGGTGATTAGGTTGTAGGAGCAGAGTCATCATCTAAGGGATTGATGCCCTTATAAAAGAGGCTCAGGCAGGCACGGTGGCTCACTCCTGTAATCCCAGCATTTCAGGAGGCTGAGACAGGCAGATCACTTGAGGTCAGGAGTTTGAGACTAGCTTGGCCAACATGGTGAAACCCTGTCTCTAATAAATTACAAAAAAAAAAAAAAAAAAAAAAAAAAGCTGGACATGGTGGCTCATGCCTGTAATCCCAGCTAATTGGGAGGCTGAGGCAGGAGAATAACTTGAGCCTGGGAGACGGAAGCTGCAGTGAACTGATTTTGCGCTAATGCACTCCAACATGGGCAACAGAGCAAGACTCCCACTCAAAAAAAAAAAAAAAAAAAGGTTCAGGAGAGACCCCAGCTCCTTCCACCATCTGAGAATTGCAGTAGCAATATGGTCTTCTGGCCGGGTGCAGTGGCTCACGCCTGTAATCCCAGCGCTTTGGGAGTCTGAGGTGGGCGGATCACAAGGTCAAGAGATCGAGACCATCCTGGCCAACATGGTGAAACCCTGTCTCTACTAAAAATACAAAAATTAGCTGGGCATGGTGGCACATGCCTGTAGTCCCAGCAACTCAGGAGGCTGAGGCAGAATTGCTTGAACCCAGGAGGCAGAGGTTGCGGTGAGCCGAGATTGCACCACTGCACTCCAGCCTGGTGCCTGGCGACAGACCGAGACTCTGTCTCAAAAAAAAGAAAAAAAATGAATGTGGTCTTCTATGAACCAGAAGTGAGCTCTCACCAGACACCAAATCACTGGTGCCTTGAACTTGGACTTCCCATCCTCCAGAACTGTGATAAATCCATTTCAGTTGTTTATAAGCAGAGTGCCACCTAGAATATGATATTCTGTGGTAGCAGCTATTGAGCCCAGTAGCTACAACAAATTTCATTTTTTTAAGAGACAGGGTCTTGCTCTGTCACCCAAGCTAGAGTGCAGTGGTGCAGTCACAGCTCACTGTAACCTCAAACTCCTGGGCTCGGGATCCTCCTGAATAGCTAGGATTACAAGCTCATGCCACTACACCCAGCTAACTTAAACTTTTTGCAGCAATGAGGTCTCCTTATGTTGCTCAAGCTGGTCTCAGACTTCTGGGTTAAGCTATCCTCTTGCCTTTTCCCTTCAAAGTGCTGGAATTACAGATGTGGGCCACTGCTCTTGGCCTCAACAGTGTTTTGATGCTGGTCTTTTAGTCATTTCTAAGATAGGAAAGACTCAGCCTAGACTATTCTCTAAGTCTGTCTTAGCTGTGACAATTTATGATTCTGTGACATAGCTTGTATAAAACTTTCACTATAAGCATGTATCATTTTTACAAAGAATAAACCCAAACTTACTTTTTGCTTTTCAAAGCAAGAGTTTGAGAAAAGAAGGGAGTGGCACAATTCTCAAGCATTTTGACAATTTATTTTGAATTATTCCTTTCTCAGCTGTTTATTCATCAAGGGTCTATTTATTTGTTACCACAATCACTATTTGTGCCTCACTGTGTACTTTGTGAGCGGGTAGGTTAGTCATGACATAGTTACCCTCTACTTAACAATGCATAGTACTCTGGCCTGTGAGGAACATTCTTTCCTTTCTGTGAATAGCCTTTCCCTAACCCTCTGGTGAGTGTCTTCTTCTTTTCAGTTTGTTGGAAAATGGACAGTTGCCATGGAAATTGGTGCATCATTTTGTTCAACACAATGCATTGTCTTTAGGTCTTTGCTCCCTGGCATTAAAACAATCTGTTTTCATTTTATGAGCTAATATTTTCATCAAATTGGCTTCAAGGCCATACTTACCTCATTGTAAATGCATTAAGATGGATTTGGCAAAAGGTAACAATTTAGTGGTGTACATGGTGCTTGGATAAAATAGAGATTAGCTCAATAAATATCTTTATTTATTTGTTTATAACCTACTCTGTTCGAAAAAGGATTTTTAAGGTGGCCAAATGGGTTGATTTTATCCTTTTAAGAATAATGCATAGGCTGGGCGCAGTGGCTCACACCTGTAATCCAAGCACTTTGGGAGGCTGAGGCAGGCGGATCACCTGAGGTCGAGAGTTTGAGACCAGCCTAACCAACATGGAGAAACCCTGTCTCTACAAAAAATACAAAATTAGTCAGGTGTGGTGGCTCATGCCTGTAATCCTAGCTACTTGGGAGGCTGAGGCAGGAGAAACACTTGAACCCAGGAGGTGGAGATTGCGATAAGCTGAAATCTCACCATTGCACTCCAGCCTGGGAAACAAGAGTGAAACTGTGTCTCAAAAAAAAATGCATAGAGCATATCTTCCTTGATATTCTTCAATAGATATTGCTTATTAAACAGTATATTTTATCCTAGAGAAGTTTTCCTAACTCTCTTAAAATTTGGTTGCTCACACATTCAATTTTTTCTGAAGTAGGCAACAAAAACATCGTTAAGGTGTCATTTATCTTACATTGCTGTCAGTTATATGAGTTACATGAGCTTTGGTAAATCGTCAGCAAAAAGATAAGGGCCAGTATCAAATGGAAATGTTTATTGTGGTTAGCTTATGGTATAACCACAGACATAAGTGACATAGCATGGGAGCCCTTGGAGTGTGTTCAAGGTGGATGTGAGTAATATACTGATTTATAAAAGAGAATCCTTCAGATACATGTAGTAGTACTAACATTTCTAGATAAGTTGTCTCTTGAACATTAGTTTGTGCTAACATTGAAAAATTCTTAATATTGACAATTGCTGCTCAGTTAGTGACCCTCTGCCATGTCCTCTATCCTGTTTTGTGTGTTTTACACACATACATCATGACACAGGTTTGATTTTACATATTAGGAATTAGAGACTCAGACAAATGAAAAGACTTGTCTCAGACTTTTTGTAGTTGAAACTATGACAGAATCCAGCATCTTTCTGGGTCCAGAGTTGCATTACTGATGATTTAATGGGTTTTTCTAAAATTATGTATTGATTTATTAAATGTTGCATGTTTTCACTATCTTATATTTCTATGCTTAAAAAAGTCAAAGTAGTAAACTAATTGAAATTAAAATAGTTTGATAAAAATTTTACTAAGTAGATTGTTTTACATTGAAGAAAGGAAAATCTAATAATTTTATGTTTAATTTTCAAGGTGGTGCCTCATTAGACCTTAAAACGTGTCCTCCAAAACCGTCAAAATGGATCCTGGACATGACTTGGCTGAATTTGGTGGAACTTAGCAAACTTAGACAGTTTTCAGATATCCTTGATCAGGTAACTGCTTTAAATCAACTTAAGTGAATGTTTTGTTGAGCAGCTTTCTGATTTATACAATATTTGTGGAGGAGAGATAGTTCTTAATATTGTCACTCTTTTTTTTTTTTTACTTTTTTAATGAACATTTCTTTTTCTTTTTTTAATTTATTTATTTAACTTTTTAGGTGCATACTATATCTGGCATTTCTCCCCATGTTATCCCTCCCCATCCTCCCCTCCCTCCCCACCCCCCACTGTCTCTCTCCTACCCCCGCTAACTGCCCCCAGTGTGTGATGCTCCTCTCCCTGAGTCCACGTGTTCTCATTCTTCAACACCCACCTATGAGTGAGAGAGCGAGAACACGTGGTGTTTGGCTTTCTGTTCTTGTATCAGTTTGCTGAGAATGATGGTTTCCAGATTCATCCAAGTCCCTACAAAGGACACGAACTCATCCTTGTTTATGGCTGCATAGTATTCCATGGTGTATATGTACCACATTTTCTTTGTCCAGTCTATCATTGACGGGCATTTGAGTTGGTTCCAGGTCTTTGCTATTGTACACAGGGCTGCAATGAACATACGTGTGCATGTGTCTTTATAGTAGAATGATTTATAGTTGATTTTTTTTAAGCTACTGAGTTTGGGATGGTTTGTTGTGCAGTATTATTTTGGCAATTAATAACTGACACAATCATAAAATGGCACACAACAGGTGCCCAATAAGTGTTGATTCCTTCCATCGTCTACCCACCCCAGACCTTCAGGTATGAACTTAAATTTTTATAAAGATAGTTGGGAGACATAAATTGTGGTCCTGGTGCATTTTGAGCTTCAATCTCATTGTTACTCCTGCTTCAGATTGATTACAGACGCTGACTGCTCAATTTTGATTAAATACTAAATCATAAGCTGCTTACAAAATGCCTGCAAAAAGCTGACATTTATGAAGTCCAATAAACTACTTGTAAGAACAGGAGTGCTAGATTGGGAGAAAAAAAATAAAATCTTCATCCAAACAAACATCGGTTGACAGCAGACAGATGGTCAGAATCCCTTACTTGTAAACTGGAAAAATTAAGATTTGGCAAGAGTTGTCTGAAAAGAACTAGCAAACATCAAAGTTTCCCCTTTCTATGCTGGTGTTTTTCTGGGCCCAACTTCAATATTTTCACAGGCTACTGCACGGAGAAGGTGTTGCAGGCCTCCGCGTTGCTGGCAAGGAAAGGCTAAGAAATACCAGCAACGATTTATAGGAAGCAAGGTTGCCAACATTCCAAAGAGTAAGCGTTTAAAAGCCAGCAACTGCACATTCCCATAAATCCCCATAACTCAGCATCAGGCCTTCCCCTTAATCTGCTGAGGTGTGAGGGAAGGAAAGGCAGAATTTTCTAACTCGATTTTCCACTCGGATCAGCTTTCACAGGGGTGACTGTTGAGTTCATCTTTCAGGGCGCGCAGTGGTTTTAATAGTAATGGAATCCAGCCTTGAAACCACACAGCCAGGCTCTCCTCACCTTTGTTAAATGAAGGAATAAGGGTGCTAAGAGGGGCTTTGGCTCTGGAAACAAGCCCCAGAGCTCCAGCAGAGGCCAAAGCTTTGACTGTCCTGGTTCTCATTTTTCCCTGCCTTCTCTTTGACCTTAAAAGTGTTCAGAGGGTGCATGTGAGCAGATGAGGTGAGCTTGTGTGGTTATCTATGTACAGAGTATGCCAAGGATTGGCAGGCTGGCATGGCTCCAAAGATGGCCCTCATGTACTCCTTGAGGGTATTGCTTCTGCTGCTTTGGTTGCCCAGGACTCACACAAGCCCATGACTTCACAATAGACAGAACTGGGGGGCCCGCAGTGTTCCACAGTGGACAGATCGTGGTCTTCAGGTTTGGAAGGCAGACCTAGCCATCTCTGTCTCCTCTTGGCTCCATGGGCAAGGTCCTGAGCCTCGCTTCTCCATACTCCAAATGGGGGAAATGGTGTCTACCTCACATGGTTACTGAAGACGGTGATGACGTAGACAGAACATAGAGGAGACAAACTCATAAGCGAGTCATTGCAATATATAGTGAGTGCAATAACAAAGATATGCCTGGGACATTGTGGGAACACAAAGAACATCTGGCCCAGTCTGGGGGTTGGGTTGGGGTTTTCAGGGAAGCCTTCCTGGAAGAAGTGATGCCTGGACTGAGTCTTAAAAGTTGAGTAGGCATTAACTGACAAAAAGGACAGAGATGCAGGTCCTTGTAATACATAGTTATGGGAACACAAAGGACATCTGGCCTAGTCTGGGGTTGGGTTGGGGTTTATAGGAAAGCCTTTCTGGAATAAGTGACACTTGGATTGAGGCTTAAAATTTGAATAGGAGTTAACCGGCAA
This sequence comes from Cacajao melanocephalus, assembly GCA_963573385.1. Taxonomy (NCBI): domain Eukaryota; kingdom Metazoa; phylum Chordata; class Mammalia; order Primates; family Pitheciidae; genus Cacajao; species Cacajao melanocephalus. Next base: position 60,955 of record CAUYLG010006054.1, on the reverse strand, counting down.
AAAGAGAGCGATAGGCCTTCCAGGAAGAGGAGACCGAGTGAGCAAATTGTCCGTTGGTTTCTGTTTGGATACCCCACATGATGGCCTGTTGACAAGTCCACTGCAGTTAAGACAGATCAGACTATTAGGAAATTCATTTAGAAAGAGGAAAGTCTCCCTGAGGCTCTAGTCCCCACACAGGGAATATACCGAAGACAGCTCGTACGTCTTTACTTCTCCTTGAAAGAGGGTCCAGGCCTAGCAGGCACTGCTCGTGCATCAGAGTGAAGTCCTCCACCATGCTGGCTTCTTACCTGTATCCTAGCTCAACATTCCAGGAGAATAGGGGTCAAAACCCTGACAATGCCCCGTGGGCTCATTTGGAAAATGAGTGACCTTGGAGTTGGAGCTGGATTTCAAAGTGAAGGATCTAGCTCATGCTGCAGGGTTAGTTTAGGGTAGAGGGTCTGGTCCAGCTCTGCCTCCGAGGGTCCATCAGAACTGCAGTCTCAAGTCCTGATCGATAAACAGAGCTATGAGAAAGCCATAGCTCAATCTACCCTCAGGGAGTAGTGGGTAGGGCAGCCATGTCCAGAATACACAACACGATTTAGAAGCATACCTGGCATACAGTCAGGGCTCTGCAAGTGTCTGCTGGTATTATTACTACCTCTCAAGTGGAGTAGGCAAACCTGTGTGACCTAAAGGGCCCAGCCCTAAACCGTCTCCTCCACCTGCCTGGCACAGGCCTGAAATTCACTAGGACTTGTCCCTTTGTACAACACAAATAATAGATATCCCTGGCAGAGCTAACTCTGTGCCTCAGATCCCTCCTCTAGACAATGGAAGCAATAGTACTTCACTTACAGTACTTAACTGCGATGAAAATTGAATGAGCTAATCAATATAAAAGCATCCAGAACGGTATCTCGCATGTAGGGCCACACACATGTTTGTTAAGATGATGATGATGGTGATGACTATTCATTATCCCAGGTACTCTGTAAGTGTGTGTAGCTAAAAAGAAAAATAATGGAAGTGTGCAATAGCTCAGAGGGAGACCTATGGTTTGCTTATTTACCATGTACAGGAAAAACCCAGTAAAATATCGCTCTATTAAAAGACCAAGTGTGATCTCACCTCCCACAATTCATGACTTGATTCCAACTTGCTGGTCACTGGAATCAGCTGCCTCTTATTTGCCTCCATTGGGAGTTGTCAAAAGCAGTGAGAGGAAAGACCTCTGTGCTTGCTGCCAGGAAACTTCTGAGTCCCTGTCCCACCCCAGTTCTCCAAACTCTGCCCCTCCCAGGACCTTGGCAGCCTCCCGTGTAAAGTGACAACTGGTGGCTGTGGTCACAATAATATTTAAACACTTACATGCTGCAATTCACCTTCCGAATCCCTCAGTAATGTCTCCTAATTAATCACCTAGTGTACTGCATTCTAAATTAATTAAATTAAAAGTGATTAAATCCAGGAAATTGAAATTAGTCTAATTAGATTAGAGGCACATCCAGCAATAGTGGTGAGGGGTGCCACATAAATTGGCCAATTTCGGTGCAGAAAAGATAAACTTAGATTATAGACAGGCTGTTCAGAAGGAGAGGCAAGCCTTACACAGAGTGAGTCCAGGTGGGAAGAATAATGTTATGGATAATAATGATAATGATAACCACAGGTAACAAGGGCTACCTTCATCAGGGCTTTCCTGTGTGGAGCTATGCTATTGAATCCCCACAAAACCCCTCTGAAGTCGGTGCTGCTGTTATCCCTGCTTGACAGATGGGCAAACAGAGGTTGTAGGGTGTGGAGGATCATGATAGAAACCCACATGGTCGGACTCCTAAGGCTTCTCCAGCCCTCTCCGGCCAGCCTCCTGGATCTTTATGTAGAACTGATTGCCTGCACTGGACAGTGGAAAGTGGTGGATGGTGACCGCCCCCCACCCACACACCTATCATTCAACATGGTCTGGTGATGTCAAGAGCAGCTGGCTTTTATCTTCCAACGATGTACACGATGATGATGTTCACAGACATGCCACACTCAAGGGTGGTCCTGGCCAGACATGGTGATCAAGAACTGTGAGGTGTCTGAGATGACTTTACCCTGCTTGGAGGCTAGCAGAAGACACGAGACTCCTGGGTCAGAGATAAAAGATTTCGTGACTCACAGAAGCAACAGCGCTTCCTTGCATCGGCTCCCCAAGCTCCAAATACAGGGTAGCACAGGAAGGGCCACATGGCTCCTGCACACACCTGCACTACAGGAGAGAAACCCCAAGCAGAGGGAAGGTGAATCTTTCCTAAGGAACACCAAGCCTGCCTGCCCTTGGCTTCAGAGAGAGACACTATCTCCCATGCTTGTGGCATGACGTCCTTGAAAAGATCACTTGCGACAAAGTCCGTCAGTGCCTCTGTTCACACACCATGCAGAAACTCAAAGGACCCATGGAGAATTGCCTCAAACCAAATCCAGCCCTGGTTTTTACAGCCTTAGCTTCTAGCAAATCCTTCCTTGAGTACATCACTCTAATCACCACTCTGATTAATTTGACCAACAGAAGGTGGGACTAAATCCATTCTGTTAGCCTGCAGCATTTAATTAAGGCTACTACCGACAGCATCCATGCAGCGAGATGAGACTAACCTGCCCACTGGTCTCAGCCACGACCTCCCCGGGGTCCTGCATCCAGCTAGGTGAACACGTGCCATCAACAACTTGGGTCTACCTTAGAAAGCCAGGTGGATACATTTCTCTACTGACCTTTCCTCCCAGCTCGAAGAAGTGATCCAGGTAGAGCAGGATGTATTCAGAATTGCAGAGATTCCATCCTGGCCTCCAAGGAAAAAGTCTATGGTAATTCTACTGTCATTGATCACAGCTGTAGTCAGTGAGCGGAGGCTGACACAGATGCTTTCCAGGGCCCAGGCCAAGGTGGGGTCAGCTAAAGTCAGGGACACATTTCATGCCTCCTTTTCTAATTGGAGGAGTCCCGTTATAGGGAAAACAGTTCACAGGGTACTCATAGATAATGACTCGGTTACCTGTCTGGGAAGGTCACTATGTTTGCAGGAGGGAGACAAGTTAACATCTGGCTTCCACACAATTCCGGTCCCCAGGAATGCATATTGTGCCCCTAGAAAGGAAGTGTTGTTCACAGTTGTTGGGGATCCCCGGATGGGACTACATCAGCCGGGGGCACAGGTGGACTACCTCCAATATGGCCTCTCCATGGGTGGTAAGCCACAGGGTTTCAGTGCCAATAATGGAGCCCCCGTTTTCAGAGAGTCTGCCTGAGGGCCGTCTGTCCAACTTGTCCTATCCGGCTACACTCCGAGTCAGGTGACATTCTTTTGCCCCATGGAATGATTGAGCAAATATATGAAAATATGAGTGGGAAAATTATCCAGAGGTGCTGGAAGGTGCTTTGCATGGGAAGTGCAGGAGCTGGGGTTAAGGGGAGTGGGGACCAAGCCATGGTTAGAGCCAGTGGAAGGGGCCAGCCGAGCCAGCAGTCTATTGATTTAAGGCACTTGAACAGTTTGAGAGAGCAGCACCAGGGCCTGGCTCTTGGGAGGAAGACTCCAGGAGCGGTTCTGAAAGGCAAATTTCATCAGTGTCCCTCCCGCCCTTGTACCTCTAAGCACAAGTACAGGCTAACGCATTCCCTCTGTGGGTGCCACAGTCAATGCCCTTCCTCCACTGCCCTTCCAGTACATATAACATCACCTTTTCCCCAATAATCTCCTACTCATATACAGATCTTTAATCCAGAAGGTTCAATTGCAAGAGTGACAAGAGCATGTTCATAAAACATGGAGAGGTCCATTATATCCCCCACTTTGGTCGATGTGAGCGACAACAGGGGTCTGAGTGAGCTGTGTTCTCAGCCACGTGGTAACTATCTTAATGACTTAAGGTCAGGTCAATCCAACAAGAGAATCCAGGGAGCCGAACCAGAATTGCATTTAGCTCCTCCAGGCCTTTTTTGGGCTACCTTGGGGTTGCTCTTAAGGGAAAGAAAGATGTATCATGCCTAGAAATGGTCAGGGCAGAATCTTGGGTTTTCAAAATAGGTCTGATTACCCACCCCGTCCACTCCGTCATCTCTTTTACCTTGCTCATTAGTCAAGAAGCAGCCGAAGGGAGAGAATCTCTTTCTGGACAGTGACATTCAATGACCACACTGCCTTCCTAAGGTGTGTGGACCAGGAGGAGGTGAGCAGAGAACAATCAAAAGCAAGGAAGGAAGGGAGAGAAGGAGACGAAAAGGGGAGACCTTGCTCTGGCATAGCCACATGCCACCCGCAAGAAATTAATCTCCCGTATTCCCATCTACAACAGCAGCATTCAGACGACTGCCCAGCTGTCCCCAAGGGTCCATTCTGATAGTTCCAACCACACAAAGAAAAAGTCTGCCCTAAAGATGAAAGTCTCCACCTCTATCAGAGAGGAACCACTTGCTGTTTTGAAATGACAATTTTTCCTTCTTCTACCCCTCACGGGGTCAAGCACCTGCCGGTTCCTCCTCTCAGGCAGCTGGCATCCTGCCAGCATGCCACTCATTCAAAACAGCTCTACCAGGGCCCCAAACAGCACAGGCAAGCTTCCCAGATGGCTGCTTAAATCTGATACAAAGGTACATTTTAGACCTTCTAGGGAAAAGTACACATTGCATATCCTTCAAGGAAGCCTCCATGATATTAATTTTTACAACTGAGTTGATGATTAAAAAAAAAAAAAGAGGCAGCAGGAAAAAATGAGGCTACACTCGCTGGCAAACACCTGTCCTGTTGATGTTGCAAATTAAGAACAGGGTTATAGATATCTTGGGATGTGTCTCAAGGTTTGCCACTCCTGTACACCGACTTGGGCAAAAGGACCATATCCTATCTGCCCAAATGCGTAGCATGGTGTAGAAAGGCTAGTGGTTAGGACAAGAGGCCTCAGTGTGTAAAGAAAGCCGGCTGAGGGGGTCATGTCTGAAAATGCCAAAGTGACATTATGGGGAGCAGGACTGAGAAATAGCAACAACTAGAGTGTGTGCCTTGTCTTCCTTGCCCTCCATCAACAATGACCCTGACCTTGGCCTGAGATATTATACCAACTACAACTTCCACTGTTTCTTTGCTTCATTTGCTTCACTGCTTGGGGGAAAACAAGACCTGAAGAGGAATAAAAGCAGCTGGATCCTTTCGACCATCAAAGGCAGAACCGGATACTGCTGCATGGTGATTTTCAAGGCAATTCAAAATTCAAATTAGCCAAAGCTGACTCCCTCCCGCCTCGCTCTCCTGTGTACACTCTCTCTCTGTCTTTGTCTCTCTCTCTGCCTTTCGCACGACTTTGTTCACAAAGCAGAACTGTTCCCAGCCTCCCATGCTCCACTTTGAAGCCAGCCCATGTTTTTCTGCTTCACCTCTTCATCCCTCTGGGCAGCGGTTTCCGCCTCCTCCAAAGGAATCAATGAGGAGGCTCAAACACCAGCCAATCGTTTACTTTTTCCAAGAAGTGCTTCCAAGGTGCCAGTGTGCTTCCCAGCCAAGATACCGCCTCTGGTGTGTGTTTGCTGTTGATAATAATACATCAGCCAGGTAGGGTGGCCTCCGGAGGCCTGACTGGGCACAGCAAGGCATTCCTGAGTGCTCTCCAGCCGGGGGAAGAAACGGTGGAGAAAGGAGACGGAACAGAGAAGCCAAATAGTGCTGGAGGAATGAATTTCATGGCCCATTATTTCAGTGGTGTGTGTTCAGAGTCCACGGTGCACCTGGGGCCGGTTCCAAGTCCATCTCCTGCAGAAAGCCTTTTCTCACACCCTCTGCTCCACAGAGCTCACCTGCTCCCCTTCCTGGGCAGTCCCGGGCCTCTCTGCCTGGCCAGACCCTTGGGTCCAGGCACACATGGCCTGCTATGCATTAATTGATTGCTCTGTGTGTGAGAGAAGCCAAAAACAGTGCCCGATGCAGCGTGGTGCTCCGTGATGGAGTCCCTGTGCCCTTTGCCTCTGCTCTGCCTCCCTTCCTAGAAGTCAGCTCTATGACAAAAGGGACCTCATCATACTCCAGTGGCCCCAAAGCTCAGCCCAGGTCTTTCAACGTCTTGGTCACAGCCAGAATCTAATAACTACTTGCAAATTGCATGATGGTTTCCTTTGAACATTGTAAGAGCTTGTTTTCCTCTTTTAATGACTGAAGAAAGCCCACATGTTAAAAATATTTCCTACCTCATCTCTGTTCCTACTTGCCCCAGGCCTCTAGACCAAGTAACCAAATTTCCCTTTATTGTTCTACCAGAGGGGTAGGCAGTTTCCAGTACAATTAAAGATTCAATGGTGAAGGGCTTCTCTTCTCCACTTGATATTTTGCTCACTTGGACGAGTAGGTCAGATTATACCCTCCTGAGCTCCTCCAAGTCAATGCCCAGTTAGGATGTGGTGTAGCCAGGCCAAAGAGGTCTCCAGACATCTATGAGATCATGAAAATAGAAAGCAAGACCCCACTGCCAGTTTGAGTTGTGCAAAAGTCTGCAAAGAGCCCCCAGGCTGCAAGAGAAAGCCCTGGCCCCTGAAACCAGGTGGACTGATGTCTCCAGCGGGAATTTAATTAGAGCGGTCAGGGGAGGCCTAACACAGGAGGTGCTGTGGGAGCTGAGGTTTGAACAGCACGAAGGACCAGCCACGGCAGGTTCTGGGGAAGGCCATTCCAGGCAGAGGGAACAACTACCACATAGGCTCTGGGGCAAGAGTGAGCTTGACACGTACGAGGAATCAACGGAGAGCCCATGCAGCTAGCATGTGGTGGGTCAGAGAAAAATGCAGGTTGGAGAAGAAAGGGCCAGTTGTGTGGGGCCTTTCACTCCGTGGGAAGAAGTCTGAATTTTAAATGCAGCAAAAGCAATTGAAGAGCTCTGCCTTTTAATGAAAAAGATCAATAGTTCAAGGTCCTCCTGGCAGCAGTATGGAGAGTGTCTATCAGGGCTACCTGGGTGGAAACAGAGAGGTCTGTTAGGAAGCTGTTACAGTTGGTCACGGAGGACCTGATGGCTTGGGCCAGAGGGATGGAAACGGAGAGGAGTGGACAGACTAACCAGTAATTCCTACTGACAGATTGAGAGGAGAAAAGGGGAGAATCAAGGAGGACTCTGGTGATTTTGTCTTGAGCAGTGGGGTTGGAGGTTAATGACACTCACTCAGATGGGGGAGACTTGGAGAGGACCAGGTTCATGGGCAAAGCATCCAGCTTGGCGTAGGTGATGGCCAGGCGGTAGCTATTGACACCCTTATCACTATTGTAGTGGATGCTGTGGTGTGCTGCCCAGATCCCTTGTTCAGAGCCAAGACCCTAATCCTCCAGCCAATGGGAAGGTCATAGTTGTCACTCACCAGAAAGCTGCTCCCCTCCCAAGGCCATGTCTCCTCCCCAGGGGGCCATGGTCAAAGAATGCTGATTTGTGGACACACAGCCCAGCCTTCTTACCTAAATTGGCCCCTGAAGGGCCATCCTTGTTCCAGAGGTCCCCATAGGATCAGCCAGGGCTCTGGTGAAGCTACACGGCTGTCAGCTTCCCCCTCTGCCCTGTCGGCCTCCTCACCTCCCCACAGGTGATTTTCCACTAGCACTCCCCAGCTTCTCACACCACCTCTGTCTCAATCTGGAACCAGAGAACCTAGCATAAGACAACTATTCTTATCACCATAATCACTATTACTAGGTCATTTCTGGATTCAGTCCAACTTGAAAATTTTGTTATGAAGCATTCTGAAATAGCCTATCTGCCTACTGTCTAAAAAGGCCTAAATCCCCATCTTTGTTCACCACAGCCCCCTCAGAAACAGCTTCCCACCCTAGATTGACTGAGAATATTATGTTTATGTTGTCAATGCTTTGTCTATAGAAGCACATTTGTACAAGTCAGACCCTGGGTCCTGATGTTGAGAAGGGGCCCGTACCCAGTGAGTTATGATACAGTAGAGATCACAGAGGCCTCCTGACTGATATTCTACCCCAAACCCCTGCTCCCAAAGAAGAAAAGAATGTAAGAATGTGCTTTCATGGTGTGCTGTGGTGTGTGTGTGTGTGTGTGTGATGCCCACGTTTCTTCTCCAAGCTTCCAAGTTCTGATGACCCTGATCTTTTTGTTGCTCTGCCCTAAAAGTATAACTGCTTTTTGGCAGTTACTATCTGTGTAAGTCCTCAGTGGCCACTCTCTGTCTTTCTGTGCCTCCAATTCTTATTTACTAAATTCTATACATTAAAATCTCTTTGTTCAAGCAACTTGTGTGAGCTCTGTTTTCCTGACAGTCTTCAGGGACATAGATGAGAGTGTCTCACAGTCAGAGCCCCCCAGTTACCGTTAGTCACTCATTTATTCATTCATCAGACATTTGTACTATAATCCCTATATATAGAAGGAGGCTTTGGTTGTATATATACACATACCTATGTAAATACTGTTTATATATTTTGGTGTATGTACAGAACATAACGGAGAATACACAAAAAGTAGATGATGGTTATTCACCCTGGGAATTGGCCATTGGAGGTATTAGATGGGGAAGAGTATGTTTCATGTAGTCTTTTAGATTTTTAACACTTATTACTGTTATATTTTGAAAAACTGATGAAAATTCATGTATTCAATGCCATCTGAGCACCAGCAAAGGGGAAGCCCTGCAGATGCAGAAGTTTTGCCCCCAGCAATCTTTCTCCCTCTGAGCCTGGGCTGACACGGCAAACAAGCAATGCATTGTATCATGGTTTCCACTTCTCCTTGCCTTCAGATTTAGAGGAACAGTCTTGGAAGATTAGAATGTGGTGGTAGAATCCCCAGAGAGTGTGACTAGTCTAAAGTAAATGAGTGGTAAAAAGGAATGTTAAGATGCGGGTATTCTTTGCAACATCATGTACGTGGGGTCAACACATAGAAACAAAGAAAGAATGAGAAGAGAACTTAGAGCTAGCGCAGCACATTTTGGTTGAACCCCTGTATGCAACCCCAAAAGCTCATCTGTAAAGAGTATGCAATTTGCACAAAACTGACCTCAATCCCAGTTCTTGGAGTAGGCCTAATAGTTCCAAGCCAATTGGGGTAATCCTAAGCCTCCTGCCGTGGGATTTGTCAGGTAATTCCGGCCTAAGCCAATCAGCTTGAAATCTAGACTTTCCTATAATGATTATTAGAAATAACACTCTTTCCAGTAGGGATGGTCAAAATATTTGCTAATCTTTCCAGCTTAGGCTCTGAACCCCTGGATCCAGCGTAGGCTCAATCAGAATAGACCCGGCTCAGAGCAACCAGTTTGGCAACTGAGCTTCATGCCTGAAATAGTTTCACCTCTCCTGCCCTGGCTGTAAAGCATGTGATTGCAGATGCTGCTGGCAGCCTTTTTGTGATCATGAGATAAGCCACCCTGAAAATTAGAAGGATACTCAGAGGAGGACTGAATCAAGAGAACTGCACAGCCAGCATCCTGGGCAGACTGTGCCAAAGCCCACACTCAGTATTGTTCAGGCCTGTTTGCATGAGGATTCTATACTATGTGATGACGGTTTTTACATCCTCTCAATTATCTTCTTACTTCACACTTAGTTAAGGTTAAACCGAGGTCCGGAGCAAAAAAAAAAAAGGTCTTGTCTGAACTCTTATAGAACCAGAACCTTAATCTTTTCTCTGTCAGAGCAGTGCTCTCCTAATAAACCATAAAACCTCTTCTACTATGTGGTGGGCAGCAGCACAGACTCTATCAATGTTTGTTGAGTGAATTACTTACTAAATGAGAATGGAATCAAGGGAAGTTCTGGCGAGGGCACAGGGCAAGCCAGCGTTTGGCGTGAAGGAGGGACAGTGTGGAGAGGGACAGTGAAGAGAAACCCCCAAGAGTTTATTCTATTTTAATCACATGAGCACAGTTGCTGAACAAAAGGCTTCCTTAAACTCCAGGGAGTTTCTGTGGATAAATCTCTGATTGCCTCTAGTCCAGAAACCATAAATACCCAGAGCACAGAAAGCGTTTGGAAGTTTACTGTGAAAATAACTGAAAGGGCTCTAGAAAGATCTGAGTGCCAAATCCCGTCAGGAACTTGTAGGTAACAGAGTCTCAGTACTGTCACACAGTTCTCTGAACAGGAGGGGGAGAATGTCTGTCACTGTGCAATTAGAAAATGCCATCATTCTTCACGAAACTTCACTTTTTTTATACACAAAATGGAAAAAAATAATAATACAGGCTCACTGCTATGGTTTGAATGTCCCTTCCAAAATTCATGTTGAAATTTAATTGATGATATTAAGAGGTGGGTTCTTTAAGAAGGAGTTAGGTCATTCAAGCCCTGCCCTCATGCATGGATTAATGCCATTATGGCAGAAGTGGGTTAATTGTCATGGGAGTGGGCAGTCCCCACCCTCTCTCTGGTTCACATGCTCACTTGCCCTTCTGCCTCCCGTCATGGAATGGTACAGCATGATGGCCCTCACCAGATGTCAGCACCATTCTCTTGTACTTCCAAACCTCTAGAATCATGAGCCAAATACATTTCTATTCATTGTAAATTACTCGGTTTCAGATATTCCATTATAGCAGCAGAAAATAGACCAAGACGCCCACTGCGCTTTATCTTTGGACCAGATGTTGCAACATTCAGAAATGCTGGGTTTTAGAAAAGTTATATGGTGTATAACACTATATTATGGAGCACTCAGTGGGTTCTGGGGAACACCCTGTAATCAAATGCATTAATATTTTTGTAGGGAAACTTATAGATATTTACAGTAAATGGCATAATTAAGACCACAAATAGTCTCACATCAGTTCAGTCCAGGACTTGCCACCAAGTGAGTTATAAAAATCTTTTGGTTGTCAGAGCTTTTCGAATTATTTTTGGAGACAGGGTCTTGCTCTGTCACACAGGCTGGAGGGCAGTAGCGTGATTATGGCTCACTGCAGCCTCCAACTCTTGGGCTCAAGTGATGCTCCTGCCTCAGTTTCCCAGGACAGGGGTCTCGCTTTGTTGCTCAGGCTAGTCTCAGACTCCTGGCTTCAAGGCATCTTCCCACCTCAGCCTCCCAAAGTGCTGAGATCACAGGCATGAGTCACCACACTCTACCACTTTTTGGGTATTTGAAACTGGGGTTAAGGGATGATGGGTACATTCCTCATTGGGCTGTCGGAAGAACTGGATGAGATAAAGCCAGTGGCTGGCTTGGAGGAGTCACTTAGTGTGTTACCAATGTTACTTTCCTTCTGCTTCCATATATGAATGTCCCACATGGGCTCCAATCTCTACCTGGAGGAAGGCCATTCTCTCATGGCCCTCTCTGGGGCTGCCCTGCACCCCTGAGGCTTGTTTACACCCTAAGGTCAAGCTGTCACAACCACCTGATGCACTCCAGCACCAAGGGCCTCTCTACTTGCCTCAGGGCCAATGTGAGGACCTGCTGGGTTCCAGAATTCTGTGAGAACTGCCCCCACTTGGTGGTGCCCAGCCCCCTCCTCCTTTTTTTGCCTGCCTTCTTAAAGGACCACAGGAGTTGTCGACCTGACTGCACAGGCTTCTCCACAGGAAGCCAAGTCAGGCACAGGGGCTGGCAGTAGTCGGGCTGCGAGGTTAAGGGCAAGATCACCAGGCACTGACTTTTTATCACACCATGCAGAAAATACACACAAGACTGGCGTGAGGGTGAAACAAGCAAGGCACCTCAGGCACAAAATTGAAGGAGGCCTTAGGGACCCCCTCACCTTTTTCTCATCCTGGTTCTGCTCACAAATTGAATAAGAGGTCAAAGCAAGAGCATTTACCCAGGAAAAGGCAGACCAGAGAGGAGAGAGGATTGGTGGTATTAGTTATCTATTGCTGCATGACAAATCACCTCCAAAAATAACGGTTTAAAAGAACAATCAACCCTTCTCATCTCATGCAAGCACTAGATCAGAACCTCTCACAAGGTGACAGTCAAGATGTTGGCCAGGGCTGTGGTCCCTGAAGCCCTGACAGGAGCTAAAAGGTCCATTTCCAAGGTAGCTCACTCTCGTGGCTGGCAAGTTGGTGGTGGATGTTGGTAGGAGGCCCTAGTTCCTCTCAGGTGGGTCTCTCCACAGGCTGCTTGAGTGTCCTCCCAACATGGTGGCTGACTTCCCCCAGAGTGAGCAATCCAAGAGATCAATGCAAAAGTTGCAATTCTTTTTATCATCTGGTCTAAGAAGTCACACACACTGTCATTTCCGCAGAATTCTATTGGTCATAAAGCACTAACCATGTGGCAAGGAACTAACTACACAGTGAATGGGTACCATGATGTGAGGCTCAGTAGGGACCATCTCAGATGCTTGCAGTCATTGGTCTGCCTTCTTGCCCTCTGTAATTCACATCCCTGTTAAATTAAAATTATCAGACTCCCAAGCCTTTCAACATGCCCAAAAAATCACCCATTGACAACGTCAGCTTGAGGTCCAGTATCTTGTTATTTAAATCAGGTCCTGGTATAAATGAAGGTCCCATCATATGGCTCCTCAAGTACAGCTCCTAGAGTATAGTTCCTCTCCATCCTAAAACTATAAAGATATACATTATCTGCACCCCTACACACCCAACTTCCAATGGCGGACAGGCGTAGGATCATTGCCCCTAAATTCTCTTTCCTCATTCAAAAATGGGGAAAGCAAGAGGCATGTGTAAGTCATTGGCCCATAGCAATTTTGAAATCCAGCAAAGCAGATGTTAATCGTTTCTTGATTGGGACTCAGTCCTACCACTGCCCAGAAATGATACATCATGTTTCTTCAACACTGCCTAGAACCCTTGTTTGTTGGATCACTCAGTTCATCAGGACCACTTGCTATTTTCCAGGTTATCACAAGTGACAGTGTGCTAAACTGTTTACCATTACATAACAAAGAACTTCTTCTCTCAAGTGTTTTACTCTTACTTTTACTTTTTTACAGATAGAGTCTCACTTGTCATCCAGGCTGAAATGTGGTGGCATGATCATAGCTCACTATAACCGTGAACTCCTGGGCTCAAGTGCCTCAGCCTCCTGAATAGCTAGTACTACAGGTGCATACTACCATGCTCCAGTAATTTTTTTAAAATTTGTTGTGTAGATGGGGTCTCACTATGTTGCCCAGGCTTGTCTTAAACTCCAAACCCCATGTGATCCTCCCAGCTCAGCTTCCTAAAGTGTTGGGATTACAGGCATGAGTACCTGACCCTCCTCACTTTCTCATAAACTCTTCTTGCATCGTCATCATAGCCATCAGGTCTTGAAGTGTCTTGAAGTCCCTTTAACCTATCATGCACTCTCTCCTCCCAACTTCTGCCCAAATCCAGAGCCAAAGCCACTCCGACGTTTGTCAAGGCAGCACCACACTTCCAGACACCTGAATCTGCACTATTTCTATTGCTGTATAGTAAATACTCCAAAACTTGGTGACTTAAAACAATAGTAATCATGGCCAGGCAAGGTGGCTCACGCCTGTAATTCCAGCACTTTGGGAGACCAAGGTGGGTGGATCACAAGGTCAGGAGTTCAAGACCAGCCTGGCCAAGATGGTGAAACTCCAACTCTACTAAAAATACAAAAGTTAGCCAGGCGCAGTGGCAGGTATCTGTAATCCCAGCTACTCAGGAGGCTGAGGCAGGAGAATCACTTGAACCCGGGAGGTGGAGGTTGCAGTGAGCTGAGATCACACCTCTGCACTCTAGACTGGGCAACAGAGCAAGACTCTGTCTCAAAAAAGAAAAATAGTAGTAATCATTTATTCTCTCTGTTTCCATGGGTCAGGAATCCAGGAGTGGCTTGGCTGGGTAGTTCTAGTTCAGGATGTCTCTAGTTCAGGTTGCAGACATACATCAGCTCAAGCTACAGGCATCTGCAGGCTTGACCTGGGATGGAGGATCCTTTTTCAAGGTGGCTCATTCACATGGCTGCTGAGTTGGAGCTGGCTGAGGGCTTACATTCCTCTCTATGGGAGCCTTTCAGTAGAGCTGCCTGATGATCCTCACAACATGCCTCTAATGAGACTGATAATAATCATCTTATCATACAAATACAATGTAAAACTACAGTTGAGATGAGTACAATGAAAAGGATGTACTTTTGCTCATGTGAGTGCAAATAAAGAGTTGACCTAATCAGGAAAGTCATGGAAGACTTCCCTGAGGAGTTGATGCCTGGACTGAGCTCTGGGGGATGAGCTCCTCTAACCAGACATAAAGAGAAGAAAGCCAGGCACAGTGGCTCACGCCTGTAATCTCAACATTTGGGAAACCAAGACAGATGGATTACTTGAGCTCAGGAGTTTAAGACCAGACTGGACAACATAGGGAAACCCCATCTCTACCAAAAATACAAAAAATTAGCCAAGTGTGGTGGCACACGCCTGTAATCTCAGTTACTTGGGAGGCTAAGGTGGGAGAATTGCTTGAGCCCAGGAGGTGGAGGATGCAGTGAGCTGAGATCGTGCCACTGCACTCCAGCCTGGGTGACAGAGGGAGATTCCATCTCAAAAATTACATAACAGTAATTTAAAAAGAGAAGAGTATTACAGGAACAGGGAGCAGCATGTCTTAAGGCTCTGAGGCAGGAAAGAGGATAAATCTTTCTAGAACCTAATGAAGGCCAGTGAGGCTAAGGACAGAGTGAGGTGGAGCAGGGGAAAATCAGGCTGGAGGTAGAGAAGGAAGAGCCAGACAGGAGGGGTGGACATAACACCCAACCCCTTCATTTGTGTAACAGTGGAAACATCTCAGCGTATCTTTTTACATACTCTTATTTATGCTTTCACATTCTAAGAATGCCAGCACGTTACAATGCACACATTGGAACTCAGAGGGGTTAAGCAAATAGGTTCAGGTCACATTGCAAGACAGAGACCAAGGTAAGACTTACTTTCTCACTAAAATAGCCACATTGCGCCACCTCTCTAAAGAGAAATCGCCCCCTTCCTAACTTTCCTCTTCCCATGTGCTAACGCTTCTCCAGGAGTTGCCAGTGTGTCTTTACTAATCATGATTGCACCTGGCACCCAAAAAACCTCCTGGAGGTGCACATAATTCCCTGTCATCAAGAGCTTGCTTCTCCCCCTCTTTACATCTCCCCTTACCCTGCACCACCCCAGCACCCTTGCTCGCACCTAGCACCCAGGGGCTATACTTCCATCAGGTAATAACAGGTCATAGTCCATGGCTATGTAGGCTATTGCAGGCTGGCTTCCTCCATCTTCACTCCAGAAAGGTTTTCAGTAGTGCCCAGGGCTTCCTGGAAACCCAGATTGGGACATCTTCAGAGCCCATGCAAGGAGAGCAATGTGCTCATCCAAATAGGTCCTAAGGCTGAAATCTCCTGTGTACAGTCTGCCTCAGCAGCTGCTCCCTCGAGCTCCCCCAGTGAACCTTCCAGACAGATAAGAAGTGACTATGAACAGGATGGAAGGGAATGCCATGGCTTTGCTATCTGCCTCTTGCTAGGTAGGCGGCCATTATGAAACACAGACAGAAGAACCCATTTTCATTTCCATCCTTTATAAAAGCACTGACACTACTCTTGGCATTGCCTTCTCTGCTTTCCCTTAGCCAGTATGAGACAGCACCCAGCTCTAGACCTTGCTACTGAATCATTCATGCTTCTAATTTTTTTCCTTTTTTGATTTAAATCTTTCTTTCTTTTTGTAAAGACAGGGTCTCATCATGTTGCCCAGGCCTATCTTAAACTCCTGGGATCAAGCGGTCCTCCCAGTTTGGCCTCCCACGGTGCTAGAATTGCAGGCATGAGCCACTGTGCCCAGCCATTCTAACTTCTGACAATCTGATAAGCGCAAAAAGTACCTTCCTGCTCTGCTGCTTTCATTTGCACTTCCCTACTTTCTATTAAAATTGAGCAACGCCTGTATGTTGATTAGCTGTTTGCCAATTGTTCTTCCTTCAAGGACTCCAGCCCCTTGGAAGTGGAGCCTCTCCAGGTGTGTTTGGTGAGTTGGAGTGGAGCAGAACTCTCCCCTCCCTTGTTTTGCATAGCCTGCTTCTGTTCATACAGCCTAATGATTGGGCGCTGGGCATGAAGTGCTCACAGAGCAATGCCCCAAGCTGCCATCGCCCTGGGGGTGTCTTATGTTACTTGGAAATGTCGTGTTGGCACAGCTAGTGGGAACCTGTTTTAAGCTTGGGACCAAAGGTCCTCCCTCCTGGCAGTGGGATAGGGATGACACAGCAGAGAGAATGCAGACAGCCTTTGGAGGACACAGCGCGAGGTGCAGGCCAGACTTGAGAGCCCTCCAGAGGAGCTACTTACAGACTGGTCTTTGAGCCACAACATGAGAAGAAGCCAAGCGTTCTCTGCACTCAATGTTGTTGCCGGCTAGGTCCACCTAGGTCAGATTTTTGAGGAGGCCAGGACTGGGGTGAGGCAAGTAAAGTACAAAATTTACAGAGGCACTGACTCTCAGGGGTCAGCCTGCACTAGCACAGCCCTGAGGGTGAGCCCCTCCTTCAATTTTGTGCCTAGGCACCTTTGTCTCACCCTAGTCCCAGCCCAGCCTGGGAGACAGGAACGTGGTGGGAGCCAGAGCAGTCAGGACAGTCCCCTTGTCCATGAGAATCCAGGTTTAACTCTCAGAGAGGAGGAAGTGCCGGCTGGGAAAGGAACCCACTCTACCTCCTTTGTGGCTGTTTGTGTGTTGTGAACTTTCTGTTCTAAATCCGGGGTATTAGTTCAGTGGCTCTTAACAACACCTCTGGTAGTCTTTATAAAGTCCTGGGTCAGTGAGCAGGAAACAGAAACCAGTGTAGCTATTTTCTTTTGTTTGTTTCTTTTTTTTTTTTGAGACAGAGTCTTGCTCTGTCGCCCAGGCTGGAATGCAGTGGCAGGATCTTGGCTCACTGCAAAGTCCGAATCCCAGGTTCAAGCAATTCTCCTGCCTCAGCCTCCTGAGTAGCTGGGATTACAGGCATGCACCACCAAGCTCAGTTAATTTTTGTATTTTCAGTAGAGATGGGGTTTCACCACGTTGGCCAGGCTGGTCTCGAACTCCTGACCTCAGGTGACCCGCCCACTTCGGCCTCCCAAAGTGCTGGAATTACAGGCCTGAGTCACTGCGCCTGGCCCCGTGTAGCCATTTTCAACAGAAAAGCATTTAATACAGGGATTTTTAAAAAATGGAATACGATGCAGCCATAAAAAAAAATGAGTTCATGTCCTTTGCAGGGACACAGATGAAGCTGGAAACCATCATTCCCAGTAAACTAACACAGGAACAGAAAACCAAACACCACATGTTCACCCATAGGTGGTAGTGAATAATGAGGACACATGGACACAGGGAGAGGAGCATCACACACAGGGGCCTGTCAGGGGATGGGGGGCAAGGGGAGGGAGAGTATTTGGACAAACACCTAATGCATCCGGGGCTTAAAACCTAGATGACAGGTTGATAGGTGCAGCAAACCACCATAGCACATGTATACCTGTGCAACAAACCTGCACGCTCTGCACATGTATCCCAGAACTTAAAGGAAAATAAAAGTAAAGTAATATACAAACAAACAAGCATTGGAAGGGCTAGAGCAGCAGGCTCTTACCTGTGCCTCCAAGAATGTCTCTCCAAAAACCGCAGAACAAACCCACTGAGAGAGCTGCTCCCACTGACACAGCCAGGACGGGGGAGAATCGGGAGAGCACCACTCTTTCTTCAAGAATGCGGCCCCTTAGCTGCGGTCCAGGGATCTGAAGCCAGGAGTGACGGTCATAAAGTCATCACAGCTGTTTTTCCTCACCTTCAACAAGGCAGGAGCTTGGATGCAGAAACACTGGGTCAGAGGGCCCCACATCCCTACCTCTCTCACAGAAAACTGCGCCAAACAGAAAGGGGGCCTCTGCCTCACTTCTGCTCTACATCTCAGCTTGATGGCATCTCACTGGCAGATTGAAGCGTACTGTCAGGGCAATAGCTGCAGTGGAGTTTGAGAAATGTCATTTTTATCTTCCCTCCCATGACAGCCCAGGAAGATGCCATAGAAAGAGGTGAGGATGGGTGCTGGAAACCAGTGGACAATACCCAACTCAAGTCTCAGGTTTAAAGGCTCCTGCGGGTGAGAGAAGAGAAACTAGGGGACCTTGTGCTATTTACAGGCACACCTCATGGTACTGAGCTCACTTGCTTGTGCTCAGCAGATGCAGCAATTGTACAAATTGAAGGTTGCGGCAATCCTGCATATAGCAAGTGTCTCAGGGCTGTTTTTCCTACAGGTTGTACTCACTTTGTGTCTCTGTTGTCACAATTCGGTAATTTTCACGATATTTCAAACTTAGTCATTATTATGACATCTGTTATGGTGATCTGTGATCAGTGATCTTTGATGTTACTATTGTAATAATTTTGGGGTGCCATGAACCACACCCACAGAGAACTTGATAAATGTTGTGTGTCTGTTCTGACTGCTCTTTCTGGCTAGTCTCTGTCTCTGTCCCTCTCCTTGGGCCTCCCTATTTCTTGAAACACAAAAAATATGGACATTAGGCCAATTAATAACTCTACAATGGGTTATTAATTATTCAAGTGGAAAGAAGAGTCACAGTCTGTCACTTTCAACCAAAACCTAGAAAAGATGAAGCTTGTGAGAAAGGCATGTCAAAAGCCAAGGAAGGCTGAAAGCTAGGCCTCTCACACCAAACAGTTAGCCAAGCTGGGAATGCAAAGGAAAAGTTCTTGAAGGAAACGAAAAGTGCTACTCCAGTGAACACACGAATTGTAGGAAAGTGAAACAGCCTTATTGCTGACGTGGAGAACGTTTGAGTGGTCTGGATGAAAGATCAAATCAGCCACAACATTCCCTTAAGCCAAAGCCTAATCTGGAGCCTAATCCTCTTTTAATTCTACAAAGGCTGACAGAGTTGTGGAAGCTCAGAAGAAAAGTTGAAAGCTAGCAGAGGTTGGTTCATGAGGTTTAAGGAGAGAAGCCATCCCCAGAATATAAAAGTGCAAAGTGAAGCAGAAAGTGCCGATGGAGAAGCTGCAGCAAGTTATCCAGAAGACCTAGCTAAGATGATTGATGAAAGTAGCTGCACTAAACAACAGATTTTCAATGTAGATGAAACAGCCTGCTACTGGAAGAAGTTGCCGTCCAGAACTTTCATTGATAAAGAAAAGTTGATGCCTGACTTCCATGGTTCAAAGGACGGGCTGACTCTCTTCTTAGGGGCTAATGCAGCTGGAGACTTTAAGTTGAAGCCCATGCTCCTCCTTTACCATGCCAAAAATCCTAGGGCCATTAAGAATGTTGCTAAATCTACTCTCCCTGTGCTCTGTCAGTGGAACAACAAAGCTTGGATGATAGCACATTTGTTTACAGCATGGTTTACTGAGTATTTTAAGCCTAATGTTGAGACCTACTGCTCAGGAAAAAAGATTCCTTTCAAAATATGACTGTTCATTGCCAATGGACCTGGTCACCCAAAAACTCTGATGGAGATGTACAAAGAGATGTACAATTCATGTTTTCATGACTGCTAACACAACATCCATTCTTAGCCCACCGATCAAGGAGTAATTTCAACTTTCAAGTCTTATTATTTAAGGAGTAATTTTTTTAAAGTTTTAGCAGTCATAGATAGTGATTCCTTAGATGGATCTGGGAAAAATACATTGAAATCTTTCTAGAAAGGATTCCTCCTTCTAGATACCATTAAGAGCATTTGTGATTCATACAAGGAGGTTAAAATAGCAACAGGAGTTTGGAAGAAGTAGATTCCAACTCTCATGGATGACTTTGAGGGCTTCAGACTTTGGTGCAGGAAGTAACTGCGCAAGTGGCAGAGACACAAAATTATAAGTGGAGCCTGAAGATAACATTGAATTGTTGCAATTTTATGATCAAACTTCAGCAGATGAGGAGTTGCTTCTGACAGATAGGCAAAGAAAGTGGTTTCTTGAGGTGGAATCTACTGGTGCAGATGCCATGAACATTGTTGAAATGACAACAAAGTATTTAGAATATCACAAGCTTAATTAATAAAGCAGGAATGGGGATTAAGAGGATTGACTCCAATTTTGAAAGAAGTTCTGCTGTGGATAAATGTTATCAAACCTTGCATGTTACAGAGAGATCTTTTTTGAAAGGAAGAATCAATTGATTCAACAAACTTCATTGTTTTTGACCTTTAAGAAATTCCCACTACCATCCCAATCTTCAGTAACCACCACGCAGATCAGTCAGCAGCCATCAACCCTGAAGGAAGACCTTCCACCAGCAAAATGATTACAACACCCTAAATATTCTGATGATTGTTAGCATTTTTATCAATAAAGTATTTCTAACTAAGGTATGTACATTGTTTTTTGGACGTATTGCTACTGCTCACTTAATAGACGATAATATAGTGTAAACATAACTTTTATATGCACTGGAACACCAAAAAAGTCATGTGACTTGCTTTATTGTGATATTTACTTTACTGTGGTGGTCTGGAACCGAACCTGCAATTTCTCTGCAGTGTGCCTGTGTTAGAGTAAGGACCTGGAGCTCAGGCATGGGCAAACGTGGCCACGAAGTCCCAATGCCCCCACCTCACAGACGTCTGCCTTTGCCAGGCTGCTCATTGTCCACCGACCACACAACTGAGGGAGGTGACCTTTCATTTACAAGCCCTTGAGCAAGTGCAGGAGAATTCAGCAGTACAGGGTAGGATGCGGCTAAAGCACGCCTCCCTTCACCCCATCCCAGATCGCAGACTCCTGAATCTCAAGAAACTGAAACTGCAAATATGGGACAAGTCTGAGGAATTTGTCTCCTTCAAAGCATTAGTGACATTGCCGCAAGTATGCGGATTCTCCACTTGGTGGATTTGTGTCTGGCTCCAATTTCTCGCTTTGTTTTACCTAAACGCTTTTCTAGTATCTCTGGCAATGGGATCTGGAAATGAGTTGGCATCTAGTCTAATCATTTGGTGGAGTACGTCTGGTTTCCCACCTGTCAGCTGGAGAGCACCCTAGTTTTCTTAGCATCTAGATCCGTGTGGCTGGAAACACTAACCCCTGCCTTATGGTTCAAGGTCTTCCCTGAGACTTTGCTGGGTTAGGCTGGAGCTTAGGGTCCAAGCATGGCTTCAGCCTCTAGTGCCCTCCCTCACACACTACGTGGAGGTGTGAAGCAGGACACAGGGGAAGGGAGGGCACAGGGGAAGGGAGGCTTAGTCTCTTCCCTGGGCAGCTCAAATCTGCTCACATAAAGCATCAGAAGGGACTGAAAGACGTCCTAATACAGCTCTGAGCACACTGCATGACAAACACCCTAGGGTCACGCTGTCATTCTTTCTTCTCTCCCCCACTTAGAAAAGTGGCAAAGGAGTGCCACCTTCTGCTTCCTAATGGCCTTCCGACTTCACCCCTGTCCCCAAAGCCCACCACACATTTCTCACGGGCTCTGCCACCCTTAGAGCATCCTAGCATCTCATCACCTTTCTGGCTACTCTGTCTTCCTTCTTGTTTTTCTGTATTTTTTGTTTTCTTTCTTTCTTTCCTTTTTACTTAATCTCCCATCTCAGGAACATAAGTGAGAAGGTTTCCATCTTCAGCAGCAAGCTAGCTTATCCTCTGGGGGTCCAGCTGACGCGTTTGCCCTCCAAGTCTCTCTCTTCAGTCCAGTGACTTATCCAGAAAGTTTCTCAAAGTTGGTTCCCATTCCATGTGGAATGTTGGTGCCAGCTGTTAGGACAGTAAATGGTTCACCTCATTACTAATGTGTGTACACACACACACACATATATATACACACACATGCATGTGTATATATATATTACATATAGCTATAGCTATAAAATCACATATCTCAATGTCTTCAATATAGACAGATTCTGCCTAAGCAGTTCTTACAAGCAATGTTTTAAATGATGTGCTAATTCTCATATCTTCATAAAACTAACATGACTTGCCCTTCCTTCTCTGGTCCCCCTTCTCACTCCCTTCCTCCCACAGTGTTACCTTTCCACAGTTGCAACGCCCATCCCAAGTGTGGCACAAAGCACACTAGGTGTGAATCAATAGCTGTCATCCTGAGAACTGAGCAGGGCGGCTATGCTTGACCATGTGTGTTCCCAGGGGAACCCCAGTGCCATCGAAGCTACATTGTAAGGACCACGAGGGCTGGCCCCCCACTGATCTGTGACTTGAGGTTTCTTCTAGATGAGTCAGCCAAGGTGGGGACGTGAAATGAATCAAGCAGTGTTTGTCAATGATGCTTTGAAGAAAGATGCCGGCACTCATGGCTTCACATACAACAGCCCCAGAACTCCTGGCTTTAGATGTATATCCAGGCCAAGTTCTCCAAACCTCAGCACAGTTCAGATACTATGGACTGCCCTGTACACTGAAGGATGCTTAGCAACAGCCCAGGCCTCTACCTACTGGATATCAGGAGTATCCCCAAGCCCTCAGCTGGGACAACCCAAAAGTTCTCCTGACATTGCCATATGTCCCCCTGGAAAGTAAAATCACCCCCCAACCCCGTTGAGAATCAGTGCTCTGTGTCTGTACAGATACATATTGTGTATACAGTGATATATCCATACATACGAACAATTAAACATTTATATGTCCTTATTTTAAATTGGCATCTGGTATAAACTTTTCATTCAATCAACATATGCACAAAACAGAAATGTGACATATTTTCTTCCTTTTCTCTTAAAAATTAATGTCATCTGTGATAATAGTGACATTTGTGATGACTAAATAAATAGAACCATCGTATATCTTTCTGTGAAGCTGGCATTTAACCAGCAGTGAGAGGGGAGTTGTGGAGCATCAGTTGCCTTCCCCTGGACCCACCATGGCTCCTGCCTCCTGGAGCTGTGAGAATGCAGATGGACATATTAAACCAAAAATAAAATTCTAAGCCCTGCAGCCATCTAAATGGACCCTTCCTCTTGGCCAAGAGTGTTCCAAAGTTAACCTGAAAAACTTATTCAGGATATGATGGGAACAGGAAGCTGGGCATGCCACATTATACCCTCCTCCCTTTTGGAATTACTGATAGAATACTCTTTACATCTGATAAGAAACATTTACAGTCTATTCTTGGCTGGGGGCGGTGGCTCACGCCTGTAATCCCAGCACTTTGGGAGGCCGTGGCAGGTAGATCACTTGAGGTCAGGAGTTCGAGACCAGCCTGGCCAACATGGTGAAATCCCATCTCTACTAAAAATATAAAAATTACCCAGGCACGGTGGCAGATACCTGTAATTTCAGCTACTCAGGAGGCTAAGGCATGAGATTCGCTTGAACCCAGAAGGTGGAGATTGCAGTAAGCCAAGATTGCACCTCTCTCTGAAGCCTCCTACCTGGAGGCTTCATCTGCATGATAAACTTTGGTCTCCACAACCCCTTATTGTAAACCCAGATATTCTTGTCTATTGATTCCAAGTCTTTAAATAATAATTCTTTTGACCAATTGCCAATCAGAAAATCTTTGAATCAGGTTGTCCCACCTTTCCCAACTGAACCAATGTACATCCTCCATGTATTGATTGATGATTTATTTCCTCCTAAAATGTATAAAATCAAGTTGTAGCTTGACCACCTTGGGCACATGTTCTCAGGATCTCCTAAGAGCTGTGGCACAGGCCATTGGTCATTCATATTTGGCTCAGAATAAACCTCTCCAAATATTTTAGAGTTTGACTCTTTTCGTTGACAACAGTTAGGGATCCAAGTCACTTGGCATTTGTCTGTCTCAGCCAAGACACCTCAAAGTTCCCTGTGCAAACCAATTCAAAGGGCAGAGGAAAGATGAGCTGATCTGTAGTTACACAGGCTTGCGACCTACATCAGCCCAAATATACTACATTCTCAAGATAGGATAGATTATGGTGCAATAAAACACAATTCAAAAAAACTGCAGTGGTGTAAGGCATCCCAGGTCTGTTTCCCTCTCATCTTCATGGCAATTACAGGTCATGCTCTATGCTGCTGTTATCTCATTCTGGGGCCCAGACTGGCTAAGCAGCCACACTGGGGAACACAGGGAAGTACATACTCACTCGGAAAGTGTCTGCCCCAAAGTGGAAGTCACTTCTCTCACATTTTATTGGCCAAATCAAGTCACATGCTTATGCCTGAGTTCAACAGGTGCCTCCTGCAGAAGGAGGAGAGAGAACTGATGGACAGTCATAGAGCTCAGTACATGTTTCCCTTCTCTACTCAGAGGTTCTTTCAGTGACTCCCAGCACACTAGGGCTCCACCCCATCCTATCTGATGCCAACCCTCTTCTCTTCTTCAGCTGGACATTTTCCAAAGTCTCTCTCCTCTCCCACCCGCAGGTAGTAATAATTTTCAGAATCTTCATCATTAACCTCCATATCTCCACCCCCGCCCCTCCATTCATCAAAGATTATCAAGAAATCATTTTTAAACCCAAAGTCTAAGCCTCCCTTCCAATTCTGGACTCACAAGACTTATTTCTCAGGACTGTTTAAAAAGAGAGCTTACAGCAGGGCTTCTAGGCCATGGCAGTCTCAACATTCTAGGCCGGAATATTATTTGTTGTAGCAGGCTGTCCTGTGTATTGTAGGATGTTTAGCAGCATCCTGGCTTCTACCCACTAGATACCTGTAGCACTCCCCAAGTTATGACAACCAAAAACATCTCCAGATTGCCAAATACCCTCTAAGCGGAAGGGGGCAAAATTGCTCCCAGTTAGAAACCACTAGACTACAGAAGTCCCAGCCCATTGCTGCTCCTGGCTAATTATCCATTTAATTAGCTAAGTGCCCACCCCTTCATCCACAAACACATACTGGGCACCTACTCTATGCCAGATACTGGCTGAAGGCAACAGGTGCCAAGATCACATGGGTGTGGTTCTTGTCTTCCAAGCACTCACATACAGTGCAAGGAGCCAGCAGACACGTTAAAATGTAAGTTCTGCACACTACAATACGTTCATGGCTCTGTGAACAAATAGCCAGGGGAACTCAAAACAGAAGTCTTTGGCAAGGAAAACTACAAGAAGAAATTAAGAACACTGAAAAGAAATGATGCTTCATGTTTATACTATACCTTGTAATTTGCAAAGCACTTTCACGTGTGTTATCTCCCTTGATCCTGAAACGACCTTGAGAGGTGGTTATTGCTCTTCCCACTTTGCGGATAAGGAAAGCGAGGTTCAAAAGGATTCAGTGACTTCCCTAGATCATGCAACAATTGAGTGGCCGAAGTGGGACTAGTTCTGCCACTGGTTGGGTGCCCCAACTCCAAAACTGCTTCCTCCTGTTCCCCTGCAGAACTTAGGAAGGTTGCAGGGAGCTGATGGGCCATTGACACCACAGCACAATTGTATTTCCCACACCCATGGACCCAAGGCAAAGGTGCCTGGCTTCAAGCAATTTAAGGACTGTTACATCAGGAACATGGAATGCAAGGAGAAGAGAAACAGTCAACTCTTTTCATTTCAAAATAGAACTTTGGTACTCACAGCAGAGACAAGTTCTTGAAAGATAAGGCTTTTGATTTGCAAAAACTGTTTTTTTTTTTTTTTTCAGTTCTAAAAGCCTAGTTTTAGCATCATCAGAAGCAAAGCTCTGAAGGAATTGGGGCATAAAGTCTAGATTAGAAAAAGGAGAGCTGGAGAACCAGACTGCCATGCTGCCGAGATTAGACACGGATAACTAAGAGGGGTGGGGTGGGCGGAGGCAGAGGTGAGAGCGGCAGAAGGAGCTACTGATGCGTGAGGCAGGGACAAGGAGTCACATGCTTGACTCCTCTTGTGGTTCAATCTCAGTGGGAGAGGAAGTATAAGACCCAGAAATCTCTGGCCAGTTTGGGAAACAAGAAGGGAGGGGCCTTGGGATGATAGCAAACCTTAGAGAGAGATCCCTGTCCAGTGAAGGAGCCCAGATATACGGACCCAGAGAGTGCCACTCCCTCAGGGCTGTGCAGAGAGAATAGATGGGCTTCTCCACACCTACAGGGAGCAGGGCAAGGGGGTCACTTGAAAGACAAAGCTTCCCAGGGGACTCACAACAATAGGAGAGGATGTCCTGTGAGATCAGATGAGGACACTGTCATGTCCCAGCTAATGCCAGAAAGGAGGGGAACAACTGTCCATACCCTACACTGGATGGCAAATCTCAGCAGATGCTGACAAGTGAGCCTTATTGGAATGAGGGCAGGGTGATGAATGACAGTGGAAATGGAGAATAACAGTCTGGCAAACATCCGGAGAGTCACTCTGATTGGACCGGGGCATGTCACATGTCCAAGCCCACTGAACCAATCACTGTGGCAGGAGAAGTGAGTGTTTCCATTGGAGGGAGGCTCTTCTCGCTCCACGTGTCTTCTTTCCCAGTTTCTCCCCACAAAGGCGACCACTGTTTATGGTCTCCTGTGTATCTTTTCAGAATGAGATGTTCTCCATTTACACAAACACATCTATGTGTATGTGTTCCCTCACCTTCTTTACTCAATGTCAACCTACCATACATACCACATTACACTTAGGTTTTTGACTTAGCATATCCTAGAGACTTCATATCTGCTCTTACTAAAGCTGCCAATGACCTCCCTGTCATCAAATACTCTCTACTACTCCAAGGCTGGGTAGGGGAGCCAGGTGGTTCCAGGAGAATCAATTCTTCTCCTGACTTATGGTCTTATGTTCTGTCCCATGCCTCTGCCTGCCCAGCACCCCTTGGTCACCATCCTGTATGAGCTAATCACGTCCATCTAGGGCACAGTCTAGAAGAAGATGTGAAACCTTGTCTCCCCATCCCCCATCACAGCACCTGAGCCCAGTAACCTGAATGCAAGCCTTCTTAGAAGAAGCCACCCAGAGTGAGACTCTGTCTTAAAAAAAAAAAAAAAGACGACGCCACCTACCTATACCCTCACCACTCAAAGTGGGATCCATGGACCATCACCAGCAGCAGCAGCAGCAGCAGCAGCAGCGCCTGAGCACTTTTAGAAATGCAACATCTCAGGCCCTTTGCAGAATTTTGGTCTTTATTTTAACAAGATCCCTAGTGGGATTCTTGGGCATATTTCAGTTTGAGAAATGCTAGTCTACACACCTTCTTCTGAGCACTTGGACTTTTCCAGCCCAAGAGGTTTCCAATTCACAGGCTGTTCCTGCACTTTGTTGCTGATATAAATACTCTCATCGCTGCCATATTGGGTTTACATTTAAGGATTCCCAAAATAAACCTGGCCCTTGTGTACACAAAGATGCTAGTGGTTCACCAGTTTGCAAGGAGGTGAGTTAGGGAAACCATGATCCTTTTTTGCCGTCAATGACCAGAAAAGGTTTGTAGGGGCCTCTTAGATATTCCTGCTTCAGTGCTCCCCTCACCTCCTGGCGCGTGATGCCTGCTTGCCTTTCCCCTGAAATACTGTGTTTATAAACAAAGCCACCTGCGAACCCATAAAGGGAAGTCTAAGTGGGATCCCTGCACTACAGGATCCAGCATCTCCTACGGAGGCAGCTGATTCTCAGGAAGGAGCCATCTAGAATGGTCAGCCCTCCCTCCTGGGGCATTTTGGATGAAATGCTACCCTGCTGAAGTAGAGAAGAAAAGCCTCCCAGCTTTTACTATGGTTCTTGGTTCTTATCCCCCTGTACAATTTAATTTTTTAAATAGATGTCAGTCCCTATTTTTTTTGATAAATAGCTGAGTTTCTAACACATGGACATGTTATAGAAAAAAACAGGTATGGATCATGCAAAACTTTGGTGAAAAAAAAATATGGGAAAGCTTTTATCTTCTCACTATTTAGCACACAATTATAATGGTAGGAACACTTTCTAATTCCACAGCAAGGGAATGTCTACCCACACCATATGAGTCCATGAGAATGTGTGTTGACATTACTTAGAGGGGGTGTGGGAATGGGAGATGGGGTTGGGGTGGGTGGGAGGAGGTAGGCACATTTGACCATTTGTGTTATTACTTAAAAGTTAAAATCAAAAACAAAGCAAAACCATGTACTATACCGCTTCCTTATTTCTTTAATTTTTTGTTTTGATGGGATTTAACATAAAATAATGCTGACCCAGCTGAAATCTTCAGATTTTGAAGTCGACATCAGATCTCCATGCACCATATTTTTGACTTGCAAATGCCTTCCAAGAATAGCTGGAGTGTCCTTATTAAGCCCGGCTTGTGATGCATCCTTACTTAGCACCGTCTGCTCTGGCACTGTATAATTCATGGACTTGCCTTATGAAGTTAGGGAGGGATGGAAACCGTGACCAGCCCATGAACCCAAGCTGACACTTCAATTATTTTAAAAGGAACACAGAGGAAGCTGAAATCTGACCAGCCTCTCAGCCCCACCCTCAGGGACGCCCAGCCCCGGCCTTTCTTTATCCAGGTTCCAGGTCCATCTGCATCAATGCTGGGAGCATCGGATTCAGCCAAGGGAAACTGTCGTCTTCGTTCCAGGCTTATATTCAACGGTGACCCGGCATCTCTGGTGAGGATAGGGCAGCTCATGAAACAAGCCTGCAGGTCTATGGTATTTAGAGTCGAATTTCATTAATTTTAGCAAACAAAGATGAGCCTGATCATGGCAATAATAATCACCATAGTTACCATATATGAGCTTTTCCAGGCTGCCAAGCCCGGTACCAAGCACCGTTTAAGTATTACCTCAATTAAACCATACAGCAAAGTAGAAATCATTGTCCCATTTTACAGAGAAAGAGACTGTGTCCCAGAAGCTGCCCTAAAGCCACAGATAAAGGCAAGAAAGTCCTAGA
Organism: Cacajao melanocephalus; assembly: GCA_963573385.1. Taxonomy (NCBI): domain Eukaryota; kingdom Metazoa; phylum Chordata; class Mammalia; order Primates; family Pitheciidae; genus Cacajao; species Cacajao melanocephalus. The sequence goes on along the minus strand of CAUYLG010006054.1, from coordinate 32,233 downwards.
TTCAAACACAGGTCTGTTGGGCCCCAAAGCGCCTGTGCCTAGTGAGTGCTCTGCACAGGGAGTGCCCCAATGCCCAGGGCTGGGCATGATTGTCCTATGGGAACAAAATAACAGAAATGTTACATATGCTTTAAAATCTCATTTCAGCCTTTCTATTTTTGCACACTTTCATACATATTAATATATCTGAATGTACACAGTGAATAAACAAATATAGATATACACGTATTGATGACTGTGTGGTCTGATGTTTTTTCTTTACTGAAAAACTTTGAGACCACTGCTCTTCACTTCTCCCTTGTAGTGACCCCTGCCCACGGCTTCCACAGAGGGGCTCCAGGCAACCTGGCCCTCTCTCCTCAGGATCCTTTCTGGGGTCCTCATCTGAGACCATGTGGACACTGGCAAGTTTGACTTCCCCACCGGCTTGGCCCACAAAGAAACAGATGCATCTACAATCTGAAGACTACTAATTAGTGGTGGGGACTCTGACCAGACATGCACCTCCCTGGATCTCAGCTTCCTTGTTTGCAAGCAGAAGGGGCTTTACCACAGGGGTCTTGGCCCCGTCAGGACCTGTGAGGCTGAGGCTTCGTGTCCAGGTGAAAATGTGCTCTCTTTACATTTTGTTTCATAAGCCTGCAGTTACGGGAAGGGGCCACACTCCTGCTGCTGTCCCTCCAGTCAGGTATGTCACCTTCATGGGGATCCCACCCCTCTCCAGGTCTCAGTACTTTCACCTGTGCTGCATGAAGGAGGGGCTGTGGGTTACCCTGGGATCTAATGAGCTAGGTGTCATGTATACCCTTGGAAAATTCACAAGAACTCTTCTAGATGAACCTCACATTCCTCGACTTCTGTCATCATAGATCCAGCTTAGCAGATGGCAGGGGTTTCTGTTCATTCAGAAGGCATTTCCTGAGCACCTTCAGTGTGAGGCACTGGGTCTCAGCACAGATTAAGCATCCAGACTCTCAAGGAGTTTCCATTGCGGTGAGGGAAGCAAAAAGAAGCCAGAAACAATCTAATAAGGGTAATTCCCACTGGAGATATGGGCCATGTAGGTCATATAAGAGGGCCACCTGCCCTGGGGAATGGGGTCCCCATGAGGGGGGTGGTCTTGATGAGAAAGGGTGCCCTGCGTAAAGTCAGAAGGAAGAGCAGTCCGAGCGGAGGAAACAGTTGAGGCAAAGCCCTGGGGAAAGAACATGTTTGGTTTATTCAAGGGACAGAAGAAAGTGCAGAGTGGTTGAGGCTGAGGGAGCAAGGGCAGGATGTAGGCAGGGCTGCGTGAATAGCCAGGTGGTAATTCAGTGCAGAGAAAACACCAGCCACAGGTACCAGCACTCCTGCCCCAAACAGGTCCAAACTCCCCTTTGAGAGATCTGCTTGGTTTGAGCATCCAAGGGAGCCCTTGCCACTTAAGACCAGAGACTGGGGGAAATAAGCTAAGCTGGAAGTTCAGGTCCTGCAGATGGCCTACCCCACTCCACCCCTACTCCCTGACTTGGGAAGCTCTCTTCTCCCCACCCCCAGGTCTCTCCTCCATCATAAGGGGGCCTGGCAGCTCCTGCTTTCGTGGTGATTGAGATGTGGCTGGCAGCGTGTCTGCGGTGACAAATCTCCCGGGCTGTGCTCTGCCCCTGTAGTCAGCCACCCACCCCCTTGGCTGTGAAGCTGGGAGCTCATCTTGAAGAGTTTCTCCCTCGCTCAAGGCAGGCCAGCCAGGGAAAACCAGTGTCTTGGCTGAGGTCCTCTCCTCCCTCTGGGTGTCTGGAAGCACCGACAAACCCTCCGCTCTCAGGATTGACAAAGTCTGGAGGCAGGGCAAGGACACACAGACTGCAGCGTTCACAGCCACCACCCAAAGTGAGTGACACAGAAACACTGTCCCCTGTGTGCCTATCAGCTGGACCCAGCCCCTACTCACACAGGGCCCAGGGAGAGGCAGTCTTCCCCCAGGAAAAGAAAGCTGAGTCATAGTTGCTGGGAGTGAGAGGGCCCCCCAGAGATGCCCCATGAAATAAGCAGGCTCATAGGAGTAATCCCAGTTCATATTATGTACCCACTATGTGCCAGGCTTCACACCAGGCTCTTGAAACTCAAAGCTCCTTACCTTACCCCACCTTCACTCAGTGAGTCTGAGACTCCATGGTTAGTACCACCCCATTTTATAGATGAGGAAACTGAGGTTCTGAGAAATAAACTAACAGCCCTCACTGCGCTAGGAAGTGGTTGAGGGGACTTGGAGCTGGCCTGCTGCTTCTGCCCCATCTCTGCCTCCTTCTCAAGGCCTAGATTCTGTGCTGACCCTCTGCCAAGGTCAAGCCCAGGTCAGCTGCATGGGGTGTAAGCAGGGTCACAATATCTGTAATTGATGAACTTACAGCCAAATTGCAGAGACAAGAAAGCACTCAGGAAATGATTCTAGAGAAGTAGAATGTGGGGCTGAGTAAGAGAGAAAAGCACATTGAACTTGGGAGTCAGACAGACATGGGTTGGGAAGTGAGCCCTCTGACCCTCAGTTTCCTTGCCTGTAAAATGAGCGTCGGCCGGCCACGGTGGCTCATGCCTGTAATCCCAGCACTTTGGGAAGCCAAGGCGGGCAGATCATGAGGTCGAGAGATCGAGACCATCCAGGCCAACATGGTGAAACCCCGTCTCTACTAAAAAATACAAAAAAAAAAAAAAAAAAATTAGCTGGGCATGGTGGCGCACACCTGTAGTCCCAGCTACTCGGGAGGCTGAGGCAGGAGAATTGCTTGAACCCGGGAGGTGGAGATTGCAGTGAGCGGAGATCACGCCACTGCATTCCAGCCTGGCACCTGGTGACAGAGTAAGACTCTGTCTCAAAAAAAAGGATCGTCATCCTGAGTCCTGCTCGAGGTGGTCCCTAGGAGCCCATGAGCACTGGCATGGTACACAGCATGCCATGACCATTGCATGAGTGTTTCCTTGCTTCTTTCTTAGCATTATTTTTCTATCGCTCAAAATAAGCGCAGTAAGACTTTGGAGAAGGAAGGACTCCAAGTGCTCTGGAATCGTCGGGACAGGCTTCTTAGAGGAGCTGGGACTTGGGCCTCCACTGGACATCCTGCATCTGATCTTAGCAGAGCTGAAGGTGTCATCATTTCCAAGTATGCTATTGTTCTGAGATTTGGTTTCCTCATCTGTTAATGGAGATGAGTGTAAGTACTTTATCAGTAGATCACACACATAGAGCTGTCCTGTAGGATGGAAGGGAGTGCAAAGCCCAGAGATTTGGGTCCAGCCAGAGTTCTGTCACTATGGTGTTTCCCTAGGCAGGTCACATTTTGTCTCTAAAATTTTGTCTCTTCATCTGTCAAATGGGAATTTTGTGGGGTTTTTATTATTATTTTTTTTTGAGTCACTAGGTAAGTCACTTCACCTTCCTAGGAGCTGCTTCCTCATTGGTAAAATGACCTGGTTGTAGCTTTCCAAGTTTTTTTCTCTTGACTTTAAAGTCCCTGTGGCTTGGATTCTAAGCTAGGGCCCACTCTGACCCCATATCCTCTCCACCCCCTGTGCCAGCCAAGACAACACACCTTGGGGAACTGTGTTCAGGTTCAAAGAGAGAATAGAAATGCTTCTGGACCAGATCCTCTTTCCGGATGGCTGTTAAGAGAAACAAGAGGGACAGGTGGCAACGAGGAAGAAATCGACTTTGGAAACACTGCAAAATGTAAGCCAAACTCTCCCTGCTAGCTGCTGGCAGTGTCCCCCTACCCCGGCCCCTGACAGCTACAGAAGCTTCAGAGCACTTCCTGTCTCATTTGGGGCAGGGCTGGCCAGGATGCTGGTGCAGCCCAGCCCCAGCCTGGGTAGGGTACTCTGACCACAGCCCGGTCACGTGTAAGGGCAAGCGGAGGACTATTTCTGATCAATGGTGAGGAGCCAGTGGCAGGTGACAAAACCTGGTGAGCGTGAGCGGCCACAAATGGGGCCTGGGCTCCTGGGCATGGAACTGTCCCTACTCTTGGTTTCCCACTTCCTGGGGTGTATTGCTCTCTTACAGCCCCACCCTGCACCACCACCCTCATGCAGTGGCAAACTCAACACTGTCCCTCCCACCCGGACAGAGGTCTACACCTGGGGCGCTGTTAGTGGGGTGTTAGGGTTAGGTAGTTTGCCAAGTTCAGGGTTGGGACGCTCAGCTTTGAGCACCTCCCACTATATGGAGAGCTCTCAGAGAAGGTCTGGAGACTTATGGCCCAACATCCCTAGTCTCTAGAACAGAGCTCCACTTTCTAGGGAGCTCTCTCCAGTGCCTGCCCCACCATTCCTTCCGGCATCACCTTCTTCTCCGGAGGAGGTGAAAAGGCCATAGGAGGAAGTCGAGGAAGGTGGGCAAGAGTCAGCTGGGCAGTCAGGAGGGGTCAGATGGGCACAGAGCCAGCTGAGGGGGCTGCACACACCAGCCCGACCCTCTGTCTGCCTCTTCCCTCCTCCTCCTTCCCTTCCCCTCATAGACGTTAACTAAGCAACTGCTATGTGCCAGCCCTGTCTGAGTTCCTGCACATGCACAGCTGCCTCACACTCAAACTCTGCACTCTGGCCTGCTCTCCTGCTGAGGCCGAGGGACCCTGTGGTTGGTAAGAGCAGAAAGAGCTCCTCACCCTGTGAGCCTGGCCACTGCTGCTATTTTAGAAATGTGATCACTAAGGGCCTGAAAAAAGCCTTCCCCAAAGGCAACCCTCTTGGGACCAAGGCTCCTGCCTGCTGAAGCAGAGGAGGCCCTGGCCTGTAAGCACAAATTCCACGTAGGGATGTCTACGGGGCCCCTGCCGTGCACCGAGCACTGTGTTGGACTGTGGAGACAGGCGTTGAGTCAGGTGTATCTGGGAATGCGGACGCACACACACACAGAGCCAACTCACCCCTTGGTGCCTGAGGGGCTGCCCCAGTGCTGGAGGCACTTAAGGAATGTCCAACGACCTTTCACACCGAGGAGGGCACAAGCCCCCTGAGCCCCGGGGTACCGCTGGCTTGCTCTGGCTCCCACCTGCGTGGCAACATGGAGCCAAGAGCTCATCTCTGTTTCTGAACCATTAGCTTCTGAGTCAAGGGAATATGGAGGAAGAGTCTGGCGGGGGGAAGGGGGGACATCAGACACTCATTCAGCGGCTGGGCAGCCCCTGTTCCACTCGGCAGCCCTACCTGTCCCCTCCCCAGCTTCCCCCTTTCCCAGCACCCTCCCACCAGCACCATTCTGGGGTCCCATTACTCGGGGTTCAAAAGACCAGAATACAAACGATGGAATGACAGGACAGCAGAGCAGAAGAGGGGTTCAGGGTAGAATAGGTCTCGTGGGGTCGCCGCCATGTGACAGCCCAAGGGTGTCGACAAGTCTTATGGTGAGCATCCCAGTGCTGAGGTCCAGAGAGGTGCAGCACCTCACCCAAAGTCACACAGCAGTGAGCCCAGAGCCCCAGTCTCTGCTGTCATCTCAGACTCCACCCACCCCTCCACTCAGGTGGCTTCCCCCGCTGGTTTCACACACTGGGTGAATGTCCAGACCTGGTGTTCCTGCGGCTCAGAGAGTGCCTGGTGGGGTGCGGGGAATGGGAGGGTGCAGAGAAGGAGCAGGAGAAAACAGAAAGTGCCAGTGATTCACATTTTGAAATGTCGTGTTATTCCAGGCGCTTTCTCGCTTTGCCACCACCTTCATCCACCCCCCACTTGCCATCTTGAGAACCGGCTGCAGGGTGGCTGGGGCGGGGGGAGGAGGCTGAGACCATATCCAGGGAAGCTGTGTTTCCACCCTGCCCACTGAGAAGCCCGAGGGTGAATGAGCCATCGGATGAGCATCGAGCGGGGAAGCAAGCGGCCTGGGCGCCAGTCCTGGCTTTGGAGCTGGTTGCTGTGAGACCTGGGCAAGTCCCTAGGCCTCTCTGGACTTCCTTTACCTACTTCCCCAGCACGTAAGATGGAGAAGGGGGAACGGTCTGTGGCTCTCATGACTAGCTGCATATTAAAGCAAAACAAAACAGATTCTTGGGCTGCACCCCCAAAGATTCTGATTCTCTGCATTAGAGATGAGGCCTGGGAGTCTGATTTTAAAGCATACCCTAACCCCTACCCACTCTGGTCACTCAGTGCAGCCAGTCTACGGAGGCGTGGTTAGAAAGCTCCTGGTTTTATGTTTCCATGTAGTTTCCATTTATCTTCAGGACTTATTTGCCTCCTCCAGAATGCCCTCCTGGATTTACCCAGCCCTACTTGCCACATCTAACCCTCCTCACTTCTGGCCCTATCTCCCTGCCCAGGCTCTCCTACTGCTCCTCAAAAGCATTTGATCATTCGTGCCTGGGTGTGCACATGTGCATGTGTGTGTGTGTATTCTACGTGCTCAGCAAGACGAACCTCCTACAAAGAGCAGAGGAAGTCACTCGGCGCTGAAGCCAGCTAGCCCCACGTTTGGAACTGGACTCTGCTGCCCAAGGTTGGATGACCCTGGAGAAGAGACGTAGCTTCCTTGAACCTCCATTTCCACTTCCCTTAGAAGGCCTAGCCAGACCCTGCCTCACAGAGCCACATGGGAGGCTCCCCTGAGGTGGCCTACAAAGCACCTGCCGTGAGGCCTGGGAAGGGGTGTCAGTGGCCAGGAAAGCAAGCCCAGGGGGACTCTCCCAGAGGGATGCGTGTTACCGTGGGAGGTCTGGATCCCTTCCTCCTGGTGTGTGCCTTTAGGCAGGTGGCCGCCAGTGTAGGTCCTCAATAAAGCATGGGTCCACCCCAGTCCCACTCAGGGTCCCCATAGAAAACAGAACTGAAGGGACAGAGATGGAGGGGCTGGTGACTGAGGTGGGCAGGGAAGGAAATCCGAAAGAGATGGGGAGGCTCCTGGACTAGAGCAGCTGACAACTGTCCCCAGCCCAGACCTGCAGGGCAGGGCAGGATGGCGTGGCCAGAGGCCAGCAGGAGTGGGAGCCGTGGAGGAGGGCCGCCCCACAGGAGCACAGTCACAGAGGGAGGCAGCTCTTCCCAGAGACGTGCATCCCAGAGGCAGAAGCAGGGGAGAAATAGCCCAGCTCCTCTCTCCTCCCACCATTGCTTCGCATTCTGGTACCTCCCGCCAGCCAAGCCCAGGCAGTGGTCAGAGGCATGGACAGCCCCTAGAGGTCCCCTCCTGGGGCACAGAGCAGGGCAGAGAAGCAGAGACAGTCTGCCTGGCAGGTTGCAGGGAAGAGCAGGGCAAACAAGCAGCTCCTTGGGCAGCCTCTGCCGCTTGGGCGTGGGAGGGGGGCCTGGCTCATCAACCAGAAGACAGGTTTGAGTCTCACCTCTACCACAGACACAAAGGGTGACATCAGGAAGTCGCTTCTCTCCAGGCCTCCATTTCCTCATCCTTAAACCATTGGGGTTAAACTATCTGTCCTGAGCCACCTCTTCCAGGCCTGACCCACACTTCTCCTCTCCTGCCTTTTCAAGAGAGGAGAGAACCCTGCTGGACAGGAAAATGGGCTTGGAGAGGAGGGAAGCGTAGCAAATGGAAAATTAATTCTGGGCGGTAAAGAGCAGAGGCTGTTGTTTGTGATGTATAACTTACTCTTTGTGTCAAACTGTGTACTGTGTATATCAGTGGGCTGGCAAGAAAACCGAGATCTATTACTTAGAGTTTAATCTGTTCTCCGTGTTGGAGAAGAGAGAGGGAGGGGGAAAGAAGACTACAACTTTAATCACAGGCCCGACTCGATGTGTCAAGCTGCTCTCGGGTGTGTTAGTAAAATGATGTCGGATCACAGGCTTCCCAGACAGCTCCTCACACTGCGGCTTTATCTGCCGAGCTGTAAATTAGCACACCTACTTTACTCGCTCTTCAGGTAAAACCAGTAATTTAGCTGAAAAATACACACACGCACACATGCACACAGAGCGTGTCGGGGAGAGCTCAGGAGAGGGGGTTGCCACCCCCCCTCCTTGAGCAAGAAATAGCTAAAAATGAGCAAACCGGGAGGAAAATGACACCTCGGCTGCGCCTCCTGTCATTAGCGCCTGGGTTCCTGGTACAAGCCCCACAACCAGCCCACCTTCCTTTCTACCTGCCTCAGTGCCTCCCCGACCCCCACTACCCCTTTTCGCCATGAACCGTAAATTACATGCTGACACCTTTAATTTGTGCAAAGTATGCCTGGCTGCGCCTGGCACCAGCAGCCGGCTGCTATAATAAGGTCAATCTATATTCATTGTCGCAGCACTTGATGTGCCAGATAACACAGGGAGGCAGCGCAGTGGTGGCTTCTCTGGGCTGGGGAGTGAGGTGGGGGTGCCCATTGCCACTCATCACGGCCTGGCACCAGTTGGCTCATCACTTATGCATGGCATGAGCGATGTTATGATTTAGCTAATCACCATCAGTTATTCATCCGATCGCTGCCTAGAGACGACAGTAGCACACGCCTGCCTGCCCACGCCAGAGAGGGAGGCCCCTGTCCACTCAGTGCCACAGAAAGATCACTCAGTGGGTCTGATTGTCCTTTCTGGGGAGGGGTCCAAAGAAGGGAATAGCCCAGCATTGTAGACTCCTGGGCTTGAGGAGGAGAAGCTGCTGAGAGTGCCCTGTGGGTAGGGTGACTGATGGGATGTCTCTGGATCCTAGGGCCCAGCCAGGAATGGGCATCTCACTGATACATCACATGGCAGGAGCCCAGGCTTTGAAGTCACAGAGTTCTGGGTTCTAATCCCCACTCTTCCACTTCCAAGTCGTGAGAACTTAGTCAAGTCACTTAACCTTTCTGGGCTGCAGTTTTTCAACAGCATAACAGGGAAACAACTCCAGTGCTGACAGGAAGAGTGTGCAGATGCAGAATGTGGAATGTGTCTGACATAGCAGGCACTCAGTCAATGACAGCTGCTAGTATCAGAGCCCCGGTGGATCTATCACATGCATGGCTGGGTGAATGTCTGCTCTCCATGGGGAATGCAGATCTAAAAGGCTCATCAGGGATGGGGCTGGGACCAACAGGTGAGCCCATCTGAGACAATACCCCCTGGTATGAGGCTATGATGAGCCAGGTCTCAGCTTCTGACATGTTTGAGCCAGAGACGCAAGTATCAAATCCATAGCTGGGGAGGCTCAGAGGCAGCCACGAACTAGGTTCTCAGCCTTGAGCAGGCTGGAGGCAAAAGACGAAGCTGAGTGGCCCCAGCTTATAGAGGTGAAGGGACTTGGAGATTGTTCAGCTTAACACTTCATGCTGGAGATTGGGCAACAGAGGCAGAGAGGGAATTGACTGGTTCAAGGTGGTCCAGCCAGTGAGGGGCAGGGCTGGGGTCCTGGCCTGGGCTTCCGACTTCATAGCTCTTCCTGCTGCTCTGCAAGGCAGCCCTGAAGAGGGGCAGAGGACCACCGGACTTCGAGGGGATGCCCTTGGGATCATCTGAGACTTCTCTTCTGGATGCTCAGTCAGGAGCGCACACTGTATGCTCCTAGCTCTGTCCATAGCCCTGTAGGCAGTGAGAGGGATGGGGTCAAACCCTCAGCCTTCAGTGGATCCTCAGCTTCCTTAGCTACACAATAGAGCCAAGAGGATCTGCTCCTAGGAGCTAATGAGAAGATCAAGTGAGCCCACCTGGGCAGACCAGATGAACACTCTTTTCCCTTCCAGCCAACAAGCTTAGAGTCTAAAGAAGGTAGCTGGGCTGACAGCAGCCTAAGAGATCACCTAAATCAAGCGGTGCAAAAGCAGCCAAGTTGAACAGTTAATTCTGCAGCCTGGAAACAGACTCAGCAAACACCTCACTGTCCCAGCAACACGCTGGCTCTTCCACTGCCACCCCTTTGTCCCTTCTGTTCCCTCCCCGAGGAAGGCCCTGCCCATCCTCACAGCTCCCCAAATCCAGCTAATCCTCCCAGGTCCTGCTTAGATCCGCTTCCTCCAGGAAGCCTCTTCTCTCTCCTGGGCATGAGCGATGCCCTCCCCTAAATGCAGTCCCCACTCCTTCCTCACTCAATATGGGGCTCCCTCTCTAACCACAAGTGATTAGGCTCCAGATTAGAAGCACTGGGAGACTCAGCTATTATTTTAGAGCTAAGCAGCCTCAGGCCACTCAGGGTCTCTCTTCCTGGGCAAAGTTTCCAACAATGTTTGGGCTCTGAAGGGACCATAAGGGCCAGGCCAATGGGTATCTCTATGGAAATTGACGCCTCTAGGCTGAATTTCCCGTCTCTCTGGCATTTGTTTAAAGAAATGCAAATGTTCTCGCCAACCTGGGCTTGTGCCCTGAGGTGTCTTCCCACTGCAAGAAGGTAATGTCCCTCTCCCACCTCTGCCCAGCCCCTCTCTGCTCCTGCCCCGGAGGCCAGCCCAGGGCTGGCGGCTTTGCACATCTTCCCATGTATCACAATTACCCACACACCTGTGCCATGGGTGCCTGCCAAGCCTCAGCACGGTGTCCAGTGTTCAATCGCCCTCGAAATGCGTTTCATATCTTACCTGCAAAACTTGGACAGCGTGGAGGGCGGGGCTTCCCACCACAAGTGAGACCATCAGCCTCCTACTACCAACTGGTGGGTCTGCCTGGCTGGGCACTCCACGCCCATCAGCCTGAGCACAGCTAGAGAGCTCCTGCAAGCCCAGGGTGGAGCCCACGCCCCTCATCCTGTAGCATCCTATCACCCACTCACAAGTGACCGTGACCTCATTTTGCTTCCGAGGAACTGGAAACCACAGGGATGTGGGATCTAAGCCTCCCACAGCAACTGAGACCTCCAGCCTCCAGGAACAACGCCCCCTCTCAGTGCTGGGGGCTCAGGCGCTGTCATCACAAGCAGCCCATACCCTCAGCCTCTGTTCTGAACTCTTGTTCTGACACTCCGCTGCCCCGATACACCAGTTCCCCCCGTTTCCTCTCCCACGCCCCACAGACCCTGCAATTGCCTTTCCCAAAACATTTGCCCTCCCTTTGCGTTTCAAAGCCCCATCCCCTCTGAATCCATGTCCACAGACTTGACCTCTCACCACTGCCCACCAGGTTGCACCTCGCATTCACCACAGACTTAACTGACACATCTGCCCTGTCTTCCTCCCCACCCCTCATCCTGTCATCAGCTTTGGTAACTTCAACATCCACTTTGCAGATCCACCCAACACTGGGGCTTCTCTGTTCCTCTACCAGGTTGGTCCAACCATTCGTCACCCTCCTCCCCACCTACTCCCATGGGCATCACACCTTGTACCATTGTGAAAACTGCACCACCCACACAGTCTCCACTCCAAGCATCCCACCGGGTGACCACCTGTCATCCTTCCAGATGACAAACAATCCCTCCACCTTGCCAAGCCCTCCCACCCCTCATCCTCCTCTGTCACCACCACCAGCCCTCTGCCATCACATCCATCTTTCATCTTCTTTTCTCCCCTTACTTCTTCATACTTAAAGACCATGTCCAACCTTGGTTAAATACAATTACCCACCTGCTCAATGCCTGCACCCACACAGCAAAATAAAGGTAGAGAAAAAACAAACTGGCTTCCTCTAAATTCATAGCCTGGCATCTCAACTGGGCCCTGGCATTGCTCTGCAGCACTGTTACAGTTGTCTTGTGGCCTAAGTGTGCACTTTCCTTCTCTAGAGCAACTGTCTCAGCCTTTCTCCTCTCCCCACACCCCTCACCACCCCCAGCCTCGCTTGCCTCGTGCTTTGTTCAGAAAATAGTATCAATCACAAACGTCATCTTCCCATCGTGAAACCTGGCAGCCTCCCTCCTGCTCCTGTGGATGAACGCCACTGCTCCGCCCAAGGCCATTCCCTCCAGGTGGGTCTTGGATCCCACTTCTGTCACCAGAACCATAGTTACCTCATCTTTCTGCACATCCCCTCCTCCTTCTCCATTAGGTCATCCACAGCAGGCTGCTTCAGGATCTCCTGTGATACACGAACGGCTCCATTGTGCTCCACTTCTCTCTCCAGCTTCCATCTCAATGTTCTGCTCCCCTTCACTGCAAAAAGTGTTTAAAAAATCATCTGCCGCTCCTGATTCCACCTTCTTAGTGGGCATTCTCTCCCTATGGCTTAGCTAACTCAGCATTCATCATGTCACCACTGATCCCTACGTGTCCAGTCCACTTTCTCTTCCTTTCACTTGACCTTTCAGTAGTGACTGATGCAGGACCTTCTCCCACCTCTTACCGTGCTTTATGTTTGGCCTCCACTCCTTCCTCTTCTGGGTTTCTTCCTACTCTCTGTCTGCTCCTTCTCAGTCTGTCTGGCCAACTCTGCCTCCATGTCCAATCCTCTATGGGCAGAGTAATCTCAGGGCAAATCCACGGACCTCTTTCTTTTCTCCTTTCCCAATGGTCCCAAGATAACGTCATCCCATCCAATTGCATAAAATGCCAGGTCTCTGTCATGACTACATGCCTCCATCTCCAGTCCTTGGCCACTCCTTGTGTATTCCACTGTGGGAGTGGATTCCACTGTGGGAGAATGACTAGGAGCCATCTCAAAATTAATACATATGGCCAAAACCAAACTCTTGGCTTTTCCTTCAAACTTGCTCCTCCTCCCTGCTCCCTAGACTTCCCACCTCTGTCAATGGTACCACCACCCACTCACACTTAAGCAAAATATCCCAGAGTTATCTCAAATTCCTCTCTTCATCCCCCACACCCAAGCAATTGGCAAGTCCCTGACAATCCCACCCTCAACTCACACCCCAGTCTGTCCACGTTCCTCCGTCTCTTCACGGCCACCCCAATCTGGGCCAGCACCACCTCACTGCTGGACTAAAGTCTCACTCCTGGGCCTCAGTGATGCCCTCCTCCACCTGCAGCCCCCCCACTTTCTGACTGAACGTGGGGTTCCCTCTCTAACCACAAGTGATTAAGCCCCAGATTAGAAACATTGGATGAGTGAGCTATTATTTTAGAGCTAAGCAGCCTTAAGCCTCCCTGGGTCGGTACTGCTCATCTGCAAAATGGACAAGCAAAGGTGGCGTGGTGTACTCTCTGTGGCCCCAGGCATCACATTCCTGGGCAAAGTTTCCAGCAATGTTTGGGCTCCGAAGGGACCATGAGAGCCAGGCCAATGGGCGTCTCTACGGAAACTGGTTCCTCTAGGCTGAAGGAGGGTGGACCTTCCAGGCCAGGTCCCTGCTTCCACTACTGCCCTCCCACTGCACTCGCCACGCAGCAGCCAGGGTCAGCTTTGTATAATGGAAATCAGGCCATGCCACTTCCCTGCTTAAAACCCTCCAGTGGCTTCCACCACCTTTTGAATAGAATGGAAACTTCTCATCCCGCACAGGGTCCCCAGCGCCTACTCCCCACCTGCTCCACCATCCTTCTTGTGGCTTCTTCCCTCTCGCTCACAGGGCAGCAGCTGCACCTCATCAGGATTCCAGACAGGAGGTCTGGGAAGGGAAAAGGGCAAAAGGGGGCCTGCCTGGGAGCTCGTTCATTTTCGTCACAATAGTAATAACTTTTCTGGGATCCCCATCCAGGAGACGTCTGCTTATAGCTCACTGGCAGGACCACATCACATGGACACCCATGGCTTTAGGAGAATTTGGGAAATAGAGTTTGTTCGTTCATTCATTTTAGAGATGGGGTGTCTCTCTGCGCCCAGGTTGGAGTGCAGTGGTGCAATCATAGCTCACTGCAGTTTCAAACTCCTGGGCTCAATCGATTATCCTGCCTCAGCCCTCTCAGTAGCTGGGATTACAGGCACACACCACCACACCTGGCTAGTTGCTTTTTAAATTTTTTGTAGAGACAGGGTCTCACTATGTTGCCCAGGCTGGTCTCAAACTCCTGGTCTCAAGCAGTCCTCTCGCTTGGCCTCCCAAAGCTCTGGAATATTTATTTATTTTTTAAGAGGTGCCTGTTGCTACCCTAAATAAAAGTGGGGTCACCTAGGAAGGCAGAAATGGAGCATGGAGTGGCTGGTCCACCAGTGCCACCAAGACTGACTGAAATTTCCATGAAGTGGGGCTACGTCTTCTCTTGTGGGTCAGGCTCAGAGTTTGGAATCCTGTGTCCAGTAAACAGCTACTGAGGAGCTGTATTTTTTTTTCCTTGTCAAACCCCTTGCATGGCCCAGCATTCAAGATATGAACCAGGCTGGGCGCGGTGGCTCACGCCTATAATCCCAGCACTTTGGAGCCAAGGTGGGTGGATCACGAGGTCAAGAGATTGAAACCATCCTGGCCAACATGGTGAAACCTCATCTCTACTAAAAATACAAACATTAGCTGGGTGTGGTGGTATGTGCCTAGAGTCCCAACTACTCAGGAGGCTGAGGCAGGAGAATTGCTTGAACCAAGGAGGCGGAGGTTGCAGTGAGCCAAGATTGCGCCACTACACTCCAGCCTGGTGACAGAGCAAGACTCTGTCTCAAAAAAAAGAGATCTTTTTTTTTTTGCCACCTTTCTTGCCCTGTAAAGGCTCACTAAGGCTGGGAGAGAGGCCGCCCAGCACACTGCGGCATGTCAGGTTCTGCACAGGTGGACACGGAAGGGGCCGTAAAGGCACAGAAACTGCATCCTGCATCCTTGCATCCTCCTAGCTCCATGCATCCTTCTTGAGAAAAAGGAGGCAGTTCCACAGAGAGGAGCCTTGAGCTGTAAGCAGGAAACAGAGAAGGCAAGAGGAGCAATACGGTGATGAGGGCGGCACGGCCCAAGGCGTGGAGATGCGCATGGGCACCCTCTGTTTGGGAACTCGTGAGTAGTGGGGCAGAGTTGCAGTCTAAGAGGAGGAGAGGTGAGGTGGAGGGGAGGGCAGCTCGGGTAGGAGAGAAGAAAACCTAACTGTGAAGGGCCTCAGAGGTCACACCAAGAAGTTGACATTTTCCTGTAGTAGTCATCAAAGGGGTGTCAGCTGAAGGGCAGTAAGATCAGATTTGTGAGCTTTTTTGTTTTTGCTTCATTCTGTTTTGTTTTTGAGGCAGGGTCTCACTGTGTCACGCAAGCTGGAGTGCAGTGTCACAATTACAGCTCACTGCAACCTCGACCTCCCATGCTCAAGCAATCCTCCCACCTCAGCCTCCCGAGCAGCCAGGACTACAGGTACATGCCACTGTGACCAGCTGATTTTTTCTATTTTCTGTAAAGATGGGGTCTCACTATGTTGCCCAGGCTGGCAGATTTGGGTTTTAGAAAGGACATTCTGGCAGCAATGGATGAGGTGGGTCAAGAGACGGAGGCAGGGAGATCACGTAGGGGGACAGTAAAGCAATCCAGGTGAGAAATCAAGAAGGCCTGAATTAATGGAAAGAGAGAAGAGATGGATCCTGAAGACAAAGATAGACAGAGTACCAAACCACCAGGAAAGATCAGGCACCGGCCTTTCTCTCTGCTTGGAGATCTACTCCTGCCCCTGAGTCCTACCCCTTCCATGCTCCTCTGTCACCACATTCTTTTTCATCATGCAACAGACCAGACTAAGTGACTACATATATATATATATATTCTATTTTTTTTTTTGAGATAGAGTCTTGCTCTGTAACCCAGGCTGGAGTGCAGTGGTGCGATCTTGGTTCACTGCAACCTTCACCTCCCAGGTTCAAGCGATTCTCCTGCCTGTATTTTTAGTAGTGAGGGGTTTCATGTGTTAGCCAGGATGGTCTCAAACTCCTGACCTCCCGATCCGCCAGTCTCAGCCTCTCAAAGTGCTGGTATTACAGGCATGAGTTATCACTCCCGGCCCTGAGTGACTCAGGGTGACTCAGATGACTCTCTCTCTTCCCTTCTGGTTGTAAGGCCAGAGTATGTCTGATTTTGCATCACTGCACCCAGTTCCAGCACCCTGCCCATCACTGCATGCGTGGTAGAAACACAGTGCACGTTCACAGGAAGTGTGGACCATGCAATGGTGATGATGCAGTAGGAAAAGGGGTAAATGCCATTCTCAGAACTCAGATTATATCCTACAGGGGCCAGGAAGACATAGGGAGTTTTAAGTATAGAGGGGACATGGTCGGCTCTGTGTTTCAGATTAATCCATCTGGCAGCTGTGGAAGACATATTTGAATAGGGCAAGACTCGAGAGAGGGGGACCAGTCCAGAGCTAGTTGTAACACTCTAGGCGAGGGAGGATAAGACCTGAATTTGGAGAGAGGAGAAGGAATAGAAAAGAAGGATCAGCCTGAGAAGTAGCAAGGAGGTAGGACTGGTGAGGTCTGATGATAAACTGGAAGACGCTCAATCAGTTGGCTCAGGCAGTTGGGTCTATGATGTCATTTGCTGAGACTGGGCAGTGGGTAGGGGGAGGTGCCATAATGAGCTCTCCTTGGGACCTGTTGAGGCTAAGATAACTGTGGAGCATTCTAGAGAGAAATGCAATAGGCTAGCTACGTGAGACTGAAGGTCAGGGTGGAGCCTAGGGCCAGAAGTAGAGATTTGGGAGTCATTGGCTCAGAAAGGCAGTGACTACAGTGATATGGGAGACTGAGAGTCACCTGGAAAGGCAATGTCAAGTGAGAAAAACAGTAGCTGAAGGAGAGAGCCATCAAAAGTGCCCACCTTTGAGGGTCTGCAGAGGGAAAGGACCCTTCAAAGAGAGAGAGAGAGGAGAAAAGGAAACGAGGAAACCAGGACAGAGTGGTGGTGTCCCAGATGCCGATGAAGAAAGTTCAGGAAGGATGAGTAGTCAACAGGGTCAAAAACAAGTGAGAGACCTAAAGGTCTCTGCTGGGTTTGGCAACATGATGGTCACTGGTGACCTTTGCCAAAGCAGTTTCTATGGTGCTGGGGGTGGAGTCATGTTGCTTCAGGCTGAGGAACATGTGAGGAGTAAGAAAGTAGAGGCAGCTGAGTTAGTTAATGGCTTTGTTGCAAATGATATTCCACCTTCTTCCAAAAAAGAGCCCACTGTAAAATATACATTACAATGATCAAGTAACAAAGCATAGTTAAAGACCTAGAACTGTGCCAGGTATACAATGCTACCCAGTACAGGTTAGGTATATTTGCTTCTTATAATTAATAGGCATATATCCAATAATACTGTTAAAACAGAAAATTAAAAACCATGTACAAAGACCCGAAAGAATTCGAAGACAGGATTTGAACACCCATATTCCCAGCAGAATTATTCACTATAGCCAAGAGGTAAAAGTAACCCAGATGTCTACTGATGGATCAATGGATAAACAAAACACGGTATATACATACCATGGAATATTATTTAACCTTTCAAAGGAAAGGAGGGGCCAGGTACAGTGACTCACACCTGTAATCCCAGCACTTTGGGAGGCCAAGGTGGGTGGATCACTTGAGGTCAGGAATTCAAGACCAGCCTGGCCAACTCTTGACCATGGTGAAACCCTATCTCTACTAAATATACAAAATATAAATTAACCATGAGTTGTGGTGCACGCCTGTAATCCCAGCTGCTCAGGTGGCTGAGGCAGGAGTATCACTGGAGCTGGGGCAGGTGGGAGGTTGCAGTGAGCCGAGATCACATCACTGCACCTCAGCCTAGGTGACAGAGTGAGACTCTGTCTCAAATAAATAAACAAACAAACAAATAAATAAATGGAAGGGAATTCTGGCATATGCTACAATGGGTGAACCTTAAGGATGTTGTGCTAAGCATAATAAGCCAGTCAAGAAAGACAAACACTGTGGGGAAAGTAGAGTGGCAGTTGCCAGGGGCTGAGGGGAGAAGGTAAGGGGAAATTATTGTTTAATGGGTACAGGGTTTCAGCTTGGGAAGATTAAAAAACTGGGCTGGGTACAGTGGCTCATGCCTGTAATCCCAGCACTTTGGGAGACCAAGGTGGGTGGATCACGAGGTCAGGAGATCAAGACCATCCTGGCTAACACGGTAAAACCCCGTCTCTACCAAAAATACCAAAAAATTAGCTGGGTGTGGTGGCACGCACCCGTAATCCCAGCTACTCGGGAGGCTGAGAGCACAGAATCGCTTAAACCCGGGAAGTGGAGGTTGCGTTGAGCTGAGATCATGCCACTGCACTTCAGCCTGGGTGACAGAGCAAGACTCCATCTCAAAAAAAAAAAAAAGTTCTCAAGATGGATGATGCTGTTGGTTACACAGCAAAATGAAAGCATTTAATGCTGCTGAACTGTACACTTCAAAATAGTTTTAAAAAATACATTTTATGCTATGTACATTTTACCACAATAAAAAATAAACAAGTACAAAGAAAAAGAAAAATATATATTACAATGTGGGCTAATACAATTGCTGGAATGGAGCACTTCATTATGCCTGAGCTTTCTGGTAACCAAGCTATGAAGAGAGATATTTGAGCCTGGATGTTTAATGAAAGGAAAAATATTGCTGTTTCTAGACATCTCAGTGTCCACCCCACCCCCAGCCCTGGCCAGGACTCAATTATAGCAGGCATTTGCCTCAGTGACTCTTAGACAAGAGGCACTGGAAAGCATGCAGGACAACGCAAAAATCAACAGTTGCCTCACAGAATGCAAAGGCATATTCATCACATAACCGTTTGTGTTGGTGGTTCTGGAAGAAACATGAGAGAAAACCAGTGAAACCCAACTCAAGAGCCTTTCTCATGGGAATGAAGCTAATGAGGGCTCAAGATGAAGATTTCCAGGAAGGAACTTGGAATTCCCAAAACACTTATTCACTTAGTGGTTGGGGCCTGTAGGGTTTCCAAAGAGAGGTGTCCTACAGATTGGGTTAAAGATGGGGGTCCAGATGTTATCAGCACAGAGGTGGTCACCATAGCCAGGGTACACTGTCCAGGAAGAGTGTAGAGCCCCAGGGGGTGCTGCTTCATAGACACCCCCATTGCCCAGGGGCCCACCAAGGACTGGAGAGCAGGCAGTAGCTGGGTATTTTTAGTGAGCATGCAGGAGTGAGAACTCGTGTCTTCTGACTCCCTGTCAAGTGTACTGGCCATTGTCCTGGACACTTCTCTGTTCAGGAGAAAGAACACGATGCTGGTCATCAGGAGGCCTGGTGGGAATCTTGTGGTCACCACCTCCGGTTCTGTGGCTTTGGATAAGTTACACAGCCTCTTGCAAGCTCAGGTTGTCTATGGATGATATTACAAACTTAACAGTTCCTTCCTTGCTTTCCTTACAAGGTTATTGGGAGCAGAAGGGTGGCTGGAGAGGACTTTAGTCTGTGCCCACCTCCTGTTTCCCTTATAATTTCAAACAGACATCAGTCTAAGTGCAAACAGTAGGCTCATTGTATAATAGCTGCTCCAGAAAGCCCCCAGCCTCCTTTCCTATTTGCTGACCTCAGACCCACCGGTAGATATTCTCAACCTGCCCCTTGTTCGGAGATCAACTCTCACGAGCCATATGATAGCAGAATGCCACCTTCAAACCACTGACACACATGGATGATCATCACTCAGTGCCTCAGAGTCTGTTCTAGCTCTCAAGGCAACAGTGATGCCCTTCGCCATGCCAGAAAGCTTGGGAGGATGGTGTCTGCAGTTCAAACATGCTGCATTTGATGAACCTATGGGCACTTCAGGTGGAGAGACCTGGGTGGTGGCTGCACGTAGAGGCCTGAAATCCCTGGTAGGTCTAGGAAAGAGAGAGAAATTTGGTGAGCATCAATACAGAGGTGGAAGTGGAAGCCATCAGCGGGACCCTTTCCAAAGAAGCTTGTAACTAAAAGTGCAAATGACTTTAATAATGAGATAGCTGTTGAGCATCAGGAAGGAGCTGGGGGAAATTCCGACTTGGAGTTTTCTGTGCGTGCTACCATTGGCACCACACCCAGTCAACCAAGCCTGGCCTGGGTTGCAACCTCACCACACGTGGCTCCGGGTGCTTGACAGAGGAGAGTCTGCAGAGAGCAGCCTTGCATTAGGTTGGAGGGACTTGCTGGCCAGACTCTTTCAGACACATCGTCTCTTAAAACCTCAGCCTGGATGGCTATGCTCAGCAATCATGTGTTTAAAAAGCAATAAGACTAAATGCTTTCCCATTTCCCCTTTGAGAGACCATGTATGATAAATGATAGGCAATTTCATGGTTGGAGTTTCAATTTCCGAAAATATTAGTGCTATTCCCCAAGCTCCACTTCCGAGATAAATTCCTTTTTGGCAGCCTCCTCCGTTGTCTCCTAATTCCATGATTCTGAATATATTTGGAGGTTTGGTGCAAATTTCATCAGCCCAGTCCCAGCATCTACCTGTCTGGTTTGCTTTGGAAAGAGTGTCACCCACCTTCCACTCTTTCAGGTTCTTTTTATATTTGTTACAAGTCCATGGTTATTTATTAGGTACTTCCCGTGTGCTCCCACCTCCACGCTCAGTATTACAGTGGGTGTAGGGAGCTATAATCAATCATTTAATCAACAAACATCGATCATGCATCTGAGCCTTTTAAGCTCAAAACCGCACTTCTCCAGAGCCTCTCTAATACTTCATGCTTGCTTCACACTGTCCCCATTTCACCGTGGGGAGAACTGAGGTTCAGAGCTAACCTACTAAAGTCAGGGTGGACTAGAGTGGTCAGTGGCAAGGTAGGAGAGCATCTACAGTGGGCCAGGCTGTGGGATGAATGCTTATCAGCCCTCTGCACAGGAGTCCAAGCTATTTATCTTCACAAAACTCAAGGTAGGTGTCATTATCACCATTTTATGGATGTGGGAACTGAGGCCCAGGACGGCTGGGCAGCCTGCTCACAGATTCCCTTTCCACTGAGCAACACTGTCTATCCTGATGTCCTGACGGCAGCAGGCTGGATGGAGCCCCCACAGTTATTTCCAAACCATGGAAGTGCCCTTCTTTGCAAACATCAAAGCGCCAAGTCAATCGCAGAAAGAGAAAAACCTACCTTTGCACCTTGATCTCTCATTACTTGGTACTTGGTACTGTCTGCCTGCCCTAGCTCCAGGCTCCTGCCTAAGTTTCCAGACTCAAGTCCTCGGTGCCTCACCCCCACTCCGGGGCCCATTCGCTGCTTCCTCTCCTGCTGTTGCCTTCTCTTTCCAACCATCATAGGTCAGCAAAGCCCCCGATGTCAACCTCCCCCCTCTAGCCATTCACTCACCCTTTAGAGGGGTCATCTCAGGACCAGGATGACGTCTCCTTCTCTCATAATCTCATGGATCCCTAGAAGAAGGCTAGGCACAAAGCAGGTATTCCAAAAAGATTGAGGAAAGTATCGGGATGAAATGTGCTGGAGTGAGACTGACTGAGATGAAATCAGTGAGAACAGAGCAAACAGCATGAACTGGGGCAGGATGTGATGGAATAAAAGCAAGAAGGATAGTATGGTACAGATAGAAGTGGGATGAAGAAAGCAAACTAGAATGGAACAGCGTAGGAGAGTATGGAACAGACAAAGTGGGTTGGACCACACTGGAACAGGTTGGAACAGAACAGAACAAGATGGGACAGAATAAAACAGGGCAGAGGAGATTAGACCAGGTCAGAATGGAATGGAACAGGACAGAAGAGTCTAGAAGAGGATGCAGCAGAATCGAAGAGGATTCAGTAGACCAGCACAGGGCGGAACAGACACAAACAAGTCTGAACAGAATAGAGTGCAACAGGATCACAGGGCTGGAGCCAAACAGTAGGTAACTGGATGAAATAAAATTCACTTCATTCATTCCACCAATGTTTGCCAAGTGCTACTCTGTGCTAGGTAGGGAACACAGAATAGTCCCTGCCCTCGTAGAACACATTGTCTTGTAAAAGGGACCAAAAAGACATAAGTAATTATTAACACACGTATGGTTACAAATTATGAGTGTCTGTGAAAGAATAAACAGCTTGCCATGATCACAAATGATGGGACAGAAGAAATAATACGATAACAAGAAGTCAGGAAGCTGCAACCTAAATGATAAAGAGGAGCCAGAGGCACTTGAAGAACCAGGGAAGAGCATGCTGGGCAGAAAGAACAGCATGTTCAGAGGCCCTGAGGCAGGAAAGTGTTTGGCCCATTCAGGGAACAGAAAGAAGGTCAGCATGAAGAGCGTTCAGGAAGCAAGGCACAGAGTGACAACAGAGGAGGGGGCGAGCTGGGCAGCAGCCAGACGGCACAGGGCCTGGGGAGTTTATTCTAAGTGCGATAAGGAGCCACTAAAGGGGACAACCGGGGCTGTTGGGTGTTCCATACTTCCTCCTTTGCTGGTGCAGAGTGGGTTAGGGCAGGAGACCATTTAGGCACCCACTGCGGACATCCGGGCAGTTAATAAAGATGGCTTGGAGCAGAGTGGCAATGGTACCAGAGGAAGGAAATGCAGCCAGGTAGAAAAGTGTTCTGAAGGCAAACACGGCTGGTGGGATTTGCCAGTGTTTTGGACACAGGACTGGCAGAATGGGAGGTCTGGAGGAGCTGCTGGGGGTTGGTGCTTTCATTTCCAAGGATGGGACTAAGGAGAGAGAGTTTGGGGAGGAAAATCAAGAGTTTCCTTCTGGAGATGCTCAGGTTCAGATGCTTGGGCAGTATCCAAATGGAGGCATCACGTAGCTTTGGAGATACAAGCCTGGGGCTGGAGATGTGAAACAGGAAGTTGTCAGCAGGTGGATGCTCAACAATGCCTTGGGACTGGACGGGCTTAACTACGCAGCAGGGCAGTGCAGAACTCTCTTGGAGTACGCTCTATGGACTAATTGCATTGGAATCTTTGGGGTGCTTGTTGAACATGCAAATTTCTGGGCCCCCAAATCCCCCGAAAGAGATGTCTAGAGATGGGGCTCAGGAGTCTGTATGTTTGGCAATCACCCCACACTGTCTGGATGCCATCTGAGATGTGTAGAATACTGGCCTAAGAAAAGAATAGAGGAGGGCAGGGGCCCTATTACTGAGAAATGTGCACATTTGCAGATCAGTGAGGAAAAGCCAGCCGAGGAGACAGAGAGGGTATACGTAGAGAAATAAGGGGGAAGTCAGGAGAGGGTGGTACCTCAGAGGCCAACAGAGCAGGGGCAAATCAGGACCAGGTGATCAAAGGAGTCCGTCTGCTAAGCACAATGAGCACAGGGGCCGTGGGATGCAGCCACGTGCGCGCTTCCAGGGGAATGCTGGGGTGAGTCAGAGAGACGGAAGACCAGACCGAGTGCAACAGAGGAGGACACTCTGGCAACAAAGTCAGAGAGGGGTTGGGGATTCCAGAATGGACAGCAAGCAACGACGTCATCCCAAATCAGTGGAAAACTTGGGAATAGACCCTCAAACATATTTCACATCTATTTTATCCTGTCTGCTACCAGCTCGCAGAGTCGTAGGGCAGAGGAGAGCAGGAATGCTGGCAGTCAGCATTCCTCTAAACACACCAGGAGGGCTTCCTTTTTCTGCCTCCCCACCTCCCAGCTCAGCATCCTCAGGTAACCCTCTCCTCCAGACAGACTTCACTGCTAAGGTTTTCTCAATGCCCCAACTCCTTCCCCAGGCATGCCCCAGCCTGTGCCTCTCTTCTTCTCCACCAGAGCAGTTTGCAGGCTACGGCCAATGTGTATTACCTGTGTGTTCAGTCCTTCCCTCCAAAAAGTGAATTGCTAAGGGCTCAATTTTTTGCACACAGCAGGTTGGAGAGGCAAGAAGGCCTTCCGGGTGTGGCACAGATGATCCTGCCCACCCTACAAGCTAGCTGCCTGGGGGCCACTAGGAGCACTGATTCTCACTGTAGGTAAGGAATGAGATGAGCATACTTTAAATGACACATTCAACTTCATACAAGACTTTCATATTCATGAAATGGAAACAAAAAACCTATCGCTTTCATAAGGCAAACCTCAAAAAGCAAGCCTAACAACATCGTCTTGTTTGTGGGTCTATCAGGAACAAAAACGAATTTCCAGGGAAGGACAACCTCCCAGGGGGTCTTTCAGGATCAAAGTCGATGGATGTTGATGTTTTTCAAAAGGTTAAGTAAGACTGAGACACAGTGACAGAAGGAAATACCACCCTTGCTTCGCCCGCACTGGAATTGGATTCTGTTAAAAGTGTGCTTCCCCACTCCCAATGCCCCTCAAGGGGCCACACACACCTTGAAAGACCCGAGGAGCCCCCGCCATCCATCCAGAGCCAAATTCCTGGGAAAGAGCAGCCCAGAGAGACTTCACAGACATCCCCAAACCTCTCAAGAAGAGTCTGTGGCAGCAGAGGGATTTTCCCCAGGAGAGACAGCGCCTGTTTGTTTTCGAGGCAGGAAGGAGCCGGGAACATCTGCTCCGAGAAGCCACTTGAAAGATAATCAGGCAATGATGTTGGCAAAACAGCTGTGTGGCAGGCGGAGAAGGGGGCGGCCAGGAGCTGGGAGGGTAGGAGGGTGGGAGGAGGGAAGCTGAGCTCTGAGCTGTGAGCAGCGCCCAAGAACACTGCTGCGGCCTGGAAAGCCCCCGGAGCCCTGGCCCACGCCCACTAGAGCAGGGAGGAAGCTTCTGTCCAGGTAAGAGCAGCTCCCACGGGGAACTCGTCCTCATAGAGGAATGCTGGGTCTAGTCGATTTCCTGCAGGGTGCAACTCAAGTCCCAGGATGGGGCGGCGATGTTGAATTTTACCTGAGCTCTGCGATTCTGAAAAATAATGATGGTTAAAGAAATCCTCCCACCCCATTGTGTTCCAGAAAAAGGCTTCCTGCAATGAAACATGCTTTCTGTATGACTTAGATAGGACTCCCAGATGCCCCCTTGCATACCTATGACAAGACCAGACTCGGACCCTTTAAATTTCCCCTTCTTTGTCTCATAAACGGTTAACTGTTTTTCGCTCCCGCTAAATAGTTGGAACAAAAGGCACCTTAACAAAACTTGGGTTAAGCTTCTCTCCTTCACCTAGGCCCCTGGATTTTAACCCACCCTCAGTATGAGCCAGCAGGCCACCTCTCCTAATGCTCCTCCAGAGACAGGCTGGCCTCAGGGTAAAACATTCTCCCATCTACTGTTCCAGGGTCACTGCCCCCCACCTCCCTTTCCCATGCCTGTTCTTGCTAGCCTGGTTTGCTCCCTTTTTATACAGGAAAAGCCCCTTTCTCTCTTACCTTCGTGATGCCTACAGATTTCACCGTCAGAACACTTTCTCTATTGCAACAGTTCCTTCCCACTCTCTGATTCTTTCAAATAAAATCTCTCCCTACCAAAGTCTATTTGTTTTTTATTGATCAGGCATGAAGTTTCTCTGAAGCCACCTCTTGCAGGACAGCTTGCTCCCAGAGCCTGAGATTCCACCACAAGAGCCACTCTTTGGGATTAAGAGCAGAGATGAAATCTCAGAACGTTCTAGAATCTGCCTGCTCTCCACCTACAGGACAAAAGAGCAAAGGCTGAATCAACAAGCTGACCTGGGGAGGAGTTCTGCAGAGTGAGGTCGGACAATCTCCAGGACCAGACAAGGCTGGGGTCCCTCATTTTCCCACTTCAGCCTCAGAGCAGGACAGTGGGGATCCTGGTTGCAGGGTGTCCCTGTGAGCCCTCCGACAGCAAAGAAAAACCCCAGCAGTGAACCGAGGGACAAGATCAAAGACAGAAAGGCAGCCCACAGCACTGGAAAAGTTTTCTTCCATCACAGCTTTGAGAACGGGTATTTTCAGAGTAAACCAAAACAAACAGCAAAAACACAAAACCCTATTGGCAAATATCCCGGAACCAAGGTTCCACTGTTGGTTCTAACCAGCATGATCTCAGAGGCAAGCCGTGGGGGTGGGAGGACACTGCTCTGCACAGCAGGGCCTGGGTCCCAGGGCACTGCCGGCGCTGGTGGCAACACATCTGAAATGATGACGAGAAATGCACTCAGAGGATGATGCCATGGAAACAGATTGGTCTTTTTTGTCATTTCCAAGTCAGCTCACCACCATCATTCTCACACACAGCACTGATTACATTGATTAAATCTGTGTGCTTCTAAGTTTGGCTCCCCCTAGAAGTAGACCCTGAGGCAAGGATTTGAGGAAAAGTAGTTCGTCTGAGAGGTAATCGCAGGACGTGCGTGGACGTGAGAAAGGAAAGAGAAGGAAGACACTTTAGGGCATGCTAAAGAGCAGATGAGACAGGGCGCGCGGTGTCTCACGCCTGTAATCCCAGTACTTTCGGAGGCCAAGGAGGGTGGATCACTTGAGGTCAGGAGTTCGAAACTAGACTGGCCAACATGGCAAAACCCCATCTCTACTAAAAATACAAAAATTAGCCGGGCATAGTGGAGCATGCCTGTAATCCCAGCTACTCGGGAGGCTGAGGCAGGAGAATCACTTGAACCCGGGAGGCAGAGGTTGCAGTGAGCCAGATTGCACCACTGAACTCCAGCCTGAGTGACAGGGCAAGACTCTGTCTCTAAAAAAATAAATAAAAGAGCATGTGACTCCTGCAGGCAACAGAGGTCCACTTGGGAAGTGGCCGGACATCTCCTGCTGGCCCGAATTTACCCCCATGCCCAAGTCCTCATTCAGTCTCCCTTTGTGGCTGTGTCCCACATTGTAGGAAAAGAAAAGGTCATTTAATGCTCTGGTTTTCAACCTGCATTCCATCCCACTGAGGTGATGTTAGAGAAGGCCTAGTGGAGAGCCAAGACTTTTACCATTGCTCAGCAGTAACAAGGTCATCCACACCTTGTCAGTAGGGGCTGTTGGAGCCCCCATCCCTGCCTAGCAGTAATGAGGGACCCCCTTCTCATGTATCAATGAGGACTGTGTGGAGAACCTGGACTTCTACCTCCACCTCGCAGGGACAAGGCAGTAGGCTCCCCACTGTTCAATCCCCATCCGGCTAAAACAATGTAAAAAAAAAAAAAAAAAAACCCAGCTAAACCAGTTGGTTTAAGATAAGACTCAGAGCCTCATCATATAATGAAAAATATCCAGATATAAATGTAGAAATCACTCCTCATACCAAGAAGGAAGATCTCAAACTGAATGAAAAAAAATGGAGAATAGATTTCAACCCTGAAATGACAGAGATTGAAAGCTATCTCACAAAGAATTTAAAGCAGTCATCATAAAAATGCTTCAGTAGCAATTATGAACAGGCTTGAAACAAATGACAAAATAGAAAGCCTCAGCCAAGAAATAGAAGATATAAACATGAAACAAATAGAAACTTTAGAATTGAAAAATACAATAACCTAAATTAAAAACTCTCTGATTGGGCTTGAAAGCAGAATGGAGGGAAGAAAGGAAGGAATCCATGAACTGGAAGATAGAATAATAAAAATACCCAACTGAAAATCAAGGAGAAAATACACACACACACACACACACACACACACACACACACACATTTTCAGAGACCTGTGAGACTATAGCAGAGAATACTTGTCAGAAGATTTCCTGTCATCTGAGTCCCAGAAGGATAAGAGAGAGCAGGGCTGACAAAGTACTAGATGAAACAATGACTGAAAATTTCCTAAATTTTAGTGAACTCTAAAGAGGATAAAGCCAATGAAATCCATGCCAAGACTTCTGGAAACTAAAAACAAGGAAAAAATCTTGAAAGTAGCCAGAGAAAAATGACACCTTACCTAGAGAAGAAAAACTAAGTGACAGTGGATCTCGCATCAGAAACCATAAAAGCCAGAAGAAGCACTACAATATTTTTCAGGTGCTCAGGGAAAGAAGGGTCAATCCAGAATCCTACACTCAGCAAAACTGTCCTTCAAAAATGAAGGATATTTACAGAAATTAAGATATTCACAGACAGAGGAAAACTGAGAGAATTTGTTTACAACACACCTACCCTGAAAGAGCAACTAAAGAAATTTCTCTAAACAGAAAGGAAACTATTGAAGAAGAAACCTTGGAATATCAGGAAGAAATAAAGAACATATTAAGCACAAATATGAGTAAAAACAGTAGACTTTCCTTTTGTTATTTAGTTTTATAATTTATGTGTGATGGTTGCAGCAACAGGTATAACACTGTCTAATGTGGTTTTGAATGGATAAGACATAGAAAGGGATATGAAGGTTTCCACACTTCACCTGGACTGGTAAGATGAGCAAACCAGTAGACTGTGAAAAGTTAGATATATATATATATATATATATATATATATATATATATATATGGTATAATGCCTAGAGCAACCACTAAAATGCTATACAATAAAATAAAATAAAATCTCAAGAAGTGTTCAAGGAACTCGTAGGAAGACAAAATAACAGAAACAGAAAACAAACAAGAAAAAAAATAAAATAACAGCTTAAACCCTGATATATCAATAATCAAATTAAATGTAAACAGTTTAAATACACCAATTAGAAAACAGAGACTGGCAGAATAGATTGCAAAGTATGACCCAATTAAATGCTGCTACAACACACTCACTTCACACAGAATGACTGATACAGTTCAGATCTGTGTTCTCACCCAAATCTCACGTTCAATTGTAATCCCCATTGTTGGAGATGAGGCCTGGTTGGGAAGTGATTGGATCACGGGAGTGGATTCTTCATGAATGCTTTAGCACCATATCTTTGCTGCTGTTTCCATGACAGAGCTCTCAGAAGATCTGGTTGTTTAAAAGTGTGTAGCCCCTCCCTTGCCCCCACCTTGGTCCTGCCCCTGCCGTGTAAGATGCCTGCTCCTGCTTTGCCTTCCGCCATGAGTAAAAGTTCCCTGAGGCCTCCTCACAAGCAGATGCTGCCATGCTTCCTATACAGCCTGTGGAACAGTGAGCCAATTAAACCTTTTCTCTTTTCTTTATAAATTACCCAGTCTCAAATATTTTTTTATGGCAGTGGGAGAATGGACTAATACAATGACAAAAGCAAGTTGGAAGTTTTTTAACAAAGGGAAATATCTATTATACAAACATTACTCAAAAGAAAGCAAGAGTGGCTAGATCAATCATCAGATAAAGTAGGCTTTGGAGTAAATAAAATCATCAGAGTCTACTTTATCTGACGATTTTTTTTTTAATTCATGAAAACAATTCTCAAGGCCCAAATGGTTTCATAGGTGAATTCTACCAGATAGTTGAAGAAGAATTGACACCTGTTCTACACAATCTATTCCAGAAAATAGAAGAGAAAAGAACACTCCCAATTTTTGCATGAAGCCGGTATTACCCTCATAGCAAAACCAGACAAAGATACAGTTCATTATCCCACATGAATATAGATGCAAAAATTCTTAACAAAACCTTAGCAAATAGAATTCAGCAATACATAAAAAGAATTACATACCATGACCAAATGGGGTTTATTCCAGAGCTGCCCACTGGTTCAATATTTGAAACTTAATTAATGTAATCAACCATATTAACAGGTGAAATAAGAAAAAATCACATGATTGTATCAATTGATGCAAAAAAAAAAAAAAACCATTTGGCCAAATTCAGCAACAATTCACAATAAAAATTCTCAGAAAAAGAATAGGAATAGAGGACTAACGTTCTCAACTTGATAAAAAGCATCTATCAAATACCTTCAGGTAACATTATACTTAACAGTGAACAACCGAATGCTTTCCCTCTAAGACTAAAACAGGCAAGGGTGCCCACTCTCACCACTCTTATTCAACACAGCGCTAGAAGTGTTAGCCAATGTCATGAGGCAAGCAAGGGAACTAAAAAGCATACAAATCAGAAAAGAAAAACTGTCTCTATGTGCAGCTATAGCATGATTGTCTACATAGAAAATTTCAAGGATACTGCAAAAATACAAAATACCAGCAAACAACCTCCTAGAACCAATCAGTGAAGTTCAATCACAAGATAAAAGACAAATACATAAAAATCAGTTGTATTTCTATACACTAGCAATGAACACATGGGCACCAACATCAAAAATACAATATCATTTATAATTGTTCAAAAAAGAAATACTTAGGACATAAATCCAATAAAACATATATAGGAGTTATATACTGAAGACTATACAACAGCTGATGAAAGAAATCAAAGATCTAAATAAATGGAGAGACATACTGAGTTTCTGGAGAGGAAAATTCGACATAGTAAAAATGTTCATTTTTCCAAAATGATATACAGATTTAATACAATTTTTATCAAAATCCCAACAAGATTTTTTGTATATATGAACAACATTATTCTAAAATTTATATGGAAAGGCAAAGAACTTAAAATAGCTAAAAACAATTTCAAAAAAAAGTATAAAGTGGGAGAAATCAGTCTACCAGATTTCAAGACTCCAATAGCCACTCTAATAAGGACTGGGTAGTAATGGCAGAAGAACTGACACATAAATCAATAGAACAGTAAAGAGAAACCAGGAATAGACCCACACAAATATGCCCGATCAATTTTTGACAAAGGTACGAAAACAATTCCATGAAATAAAGATAGTTTTTTCAACAAATGCTGCTGAAGCAGCTGCACACCATTCAGAGACAAACAAAAAAAAGAACCTTGACCTAAGTCTCATGCTTTATAATTATATAAAAATGAATTCAAAATGAAAAATGCAAAACTCTAAAGCTTTTTAAAAAAAAAAAACAAAAACAAAAGAAAATGTTTGGGATCTAAGACTAGGCACAGTTCGTAGACTCAACACCCAAAGCATAATCCATAAAAAGAAAATTGATAAATTGACTTTACCAAAATTAAATTTGTTTTCTTTTCCAAGGAAAATAATCTTCCCTCTTAGAAGAATGAAAAGACAAGTTATAGAATGGGAGAAAATATTTGCCAACCACATAGTCAACAAAGGATTAGTATCTAAAACATATAAAGAACTCTCACAAGTCAGCAATAAAAAACAAATAATGCAATTTAAAAATGAGCAGAATGAATGAAGAGGCATTTCACCAAAGAGCATATACAGATCACAAATAAGCATATGAAAAGATGTTCAACACCATTAGCCATCAGGGAAATGAAAATTAAAACCACAATGAAATATCACTACACACCTATCAGAATGGCTAAAATAAACGATAGTAACGGCAACAACAAATGCTGGTGAGACCGCAGAGGAACTAGATAACTCATGTATTGCTGGTGGGAGTGTAAAATGGTAGAGCCACTGTGGAAAACAATTTGGCGGTTTCTTTGAAAACTAAATATGCATCTACCACATGATCCAGCAATTGCACTCCTGGGCATTTAGCCCAAAGAAATGAAGACATGTTCACACAAAAGCCTGTGCACAAATGTTTACAGCAGCTCTATGTGTGATCACCAAAACTAGAAACAGCCCAGAGGTCTATCAGTGGTGACTGGTTAAACAAACTACTGTACATCCATACCATGGAATACTATGTAGCAATGAAAAGGAATGAATTATTGATGCTTGCAGCAACCTGAATGAATCCCCAGAGAATCACCCTGAGTAAAAGAAGGCAATCACAGAGGTTCTATACTGTGTGATTCCATTTATATAACATTCTTGAAATGACAAAATACTTCAAGTGGAGAATAGATTCATGGTTTCTAGGAGTCAGGGATGGGGGTGGAGGGTGAGGGGAACATAGAGATGTTTATAATAGGGCAAGATAAGTGATTCCCATGATGATGTACACATTCTGTATTTTGACTGTGATTTTTTTTTTGAGATGGAGTCTCTCTCTGTTGACAAGCTGGAGTGCAGTGGCGCGATCTCGGCTCACTGCAATCTCCGCCTCCCAGGTTCCAGTGATTCTCCTGCCTCAGCTTCCTGAGTAGCTGGGACTACAGGTGCACACCACCATGCCCAGCTAATTTTTGTATTTTTAGTAGAGACAGGGTTTCACCATATTGGTCAGGATGGTCTCGATCCCTTGACCATGTGATCTGCTGACCTCAGACTCCCAAAGTGTGGGATTATAAGCGTGAGCCACCAGGCCCAGCTGTGTGTGTGTGTGTGTGTGTGTGTGTGTGTTTGTGTGTGAAAGAGTCTCACTCTGTCACCCAGGCTGGAGTGCGGTGGAGCAATCTCGGTTCACTGCAACTTCCACCTCCCAGGTTCAAGCAATTCTCCTGCCTCAGCCTCCCTAGTAGCTGGGACCACAGATGTGCACCAACACACTCGGCTAACTTTTGTATATTTTAGTAGAGAGGGGGATTTCACCATGTTAGCCAGACTGGTCTCGAACTCCTGACCTCAGGTAATCTGTCCCTCTTGGCCTCCCAAAGTGCTGGGATTACTGGCATGAGCTACCATCATACCTGGCCTGTATCTTGACTGTATTAATAGCAATATCTTGGTTGTTACACTGTAGTTCTGCAAGATGATACCACTGAAGAAAAAATAGGTGAAGGGTACATGGGATCTCTCTGTATTATTTCCTGCAATTGCATGTGAATCTACAATTATCTGGAACTAAAAGGTTTAAGGGGTTTTATTTTGTTTTGTTTTGTTTTAATGTATGAGTCGTAGATCTCATCCAGTCCTTTCAGTTCACATATGAGGAAACTGAGGCCTGAG
>CAUYLG010006053.1:0-12057 GCA_963573385.1 Cacajao melanocephalus | reverse complement strand
AAAAATCTGGAGACAACAGATGTTGGAGAGGATGTGGAGAAATAGGAACATTTTTACACTGTTGGTGGGAGTGTAAATTAGTTCAACCATTGTGGAAGATAGTATGGCAATTCCTCAAGGACCTAGAAATAGAAATTCCATTTGAACCAGCAATCCCATTACTGAGTATAAACCCAAAGAATTATAAATTGTTCTATTATAAAGACATATGCACACGTATGTTCATTGTGGCACTGTTTACAATAGCAAAGACTTAGAACCAACCCAAATGTCCATCAGTGATAGACTGGATAAAGAAAATGTGACACATATACACTATGGAATATTACGCAGCCATAAAAAACGATGAGTTCGTGTCCTTCATAGGGACATGGATGAATCTGGAAACCATGCTCAGCAAACTGACACAAGAAGAGAAAACCAAACATGCATGTTCTCACTCATAGGCGGATGTTGAACAATGAGAACAAGTGGACACAGGGAGGGGAGCATCACACTGTGGTCAGCTGGCGGGGCTAGGGGAGGGACAGCAGGGAGTGGGGAGGGTAGGGAGGGATAATGTGGGGAGAAATACCAGATTTAGGTGATGGGGGGATGAAGGTGGTAAACCAATTTGCCATATATGTACCTATGCTACAATCCTGCAAGATCCGCACATGTACCCCAGAACCTAAAGTACAATAAAAAAGAAATTCTGTCAAAAAAAAAAAAAAAAAAAAAGAAGCAAGGAAAGAAGAGAAGGCAACCACAAATCCAAGTCTGAATTAGCCTGACTCCTTTCCCCAGTAGCATGATCAGGTTGATTTAATAATGAGCAACATGAAACACAGGGGAACCTGACTGCCTCTTATGTATATGCCAAGCAAGTTATTTCTCCAAAATTAAACTCAATGGTTTTAAATTGGAGAAGGTGAAGGACTGCAGATTTAATCTCCCAACACATTTTTCTTACTGGCACTAATCTCTTTCTGCTTCTTCCTTGCGCTAATGTCATAATACTAGGAGAGTTGGAGACTAGTCCTTCACACACCCTATAACCCTAAGGGAGAACATTAAGAACAAGTGTGTGGAGTTAGCTTTTTCAGAAGTCGCACAGAAGGAGCACTCTACTCACCGATAGGCAAAACGTGGTATGGGGTACGGGAGGAATAATCTGTGAGTCACAGCATAGATGTACTTCACCAGGTCAAAGAGGAGGTACCGATTTGGCCTACAAAAAGACAATACACAGTTCTTTCAGTTACATGCGTCTCACAAATTTTCCTTTTTAACAAAATGCATTTTTCTCATAAAAAAGGAAACATATATTTATGTAGTAAATACAGATTAGCACAAAGAAAAATCACCCATAATCCCATTATGAAAGACAATTAATATACTTGATGTATATCCTTCTCATCCCCTTACACATTATTTTTGTTTTTATAAACACATAATCCATTCTATAATGTCTTTTCATTTAACATTATATCACAATTGTTTTTCCACATCATTAAATATTTTATTACATGTTTCATGACTGCACATATTACAAACCATGTAATCACAATTATTTTATCAATTGCCAGTTTTGAGATATTTGCTATTAAAAATATTTTTCTTTTATAAGATAATGCTTTAATGAACATTCTTGTAATAAATATTTGTACTTATCCATGATTATGCATTTAGAATACATTTGTAGAAGTGGAACTGGCTCAATGTAGACTTTGAAATTTGAAGGCTTTTACTGAATACTTCTAAACTGCTTTTTAAAATGGTTCTATCAATTTATATAAAATGTTGGTAAGAATGCTCCCTCCACCCAAAATGAGTTGTCATAATAAAACAAAATTTTGCCAATCTGCTACATAAAAAAAGGTATCATATGTTTTAATTATGTTTTTAATATGAGAGGTTATTTCTTCATGAATTTTTGGTCATTTATATATTCATCTTTTCTTTCCTCCTGGAGTCCCTGTCTATAAAAATAATTTGTAAGAATTCTCTATATTTTAGTGATATTGTTAGAAATACCTTTTTTTGATTGTATTTTACCTTTTAGTGTTATTTACAGTGTTTTGTGCCATAAAATTTTAACAGTTTAACCAAAACTACTGATTTTCTTTATGGCTTGGTTTCATATTTAGAAAATTCCTCTGCAGTGACATAAAGTTTCACATATTTTGTCTAAAGCTTATAAAAAAGATTTTGTTTTACTATAAAGTAAGTTCCTTCTGTGACATATTTTTGTACATGATATAAGATAAACATGTAATTATATTTTTCCTAAGATGTAAGTCAATTGCTTCAATGCTATTTACAGAATCATTTACTGTACTGATTCTTTCCCTATACCAAAATGTCACCTTTATCACATACTATACCCTTAGATACAATGGGACTGTTTCTGGACTTTGCTCTATTTCATTAATCTGAATAGTTCTGTATGATTTTAACCTAGCATTAATAAGTGTCATTGCTTATAATACATTTTAATATTTCTTCACCCATTTCCTAATTCATTTGTATGTTTCATGACAGAAAATCTATGACATCCAAGAGCTGAGTGAAGTTAATTCAGTGAGAACCTCATTATCCTGACATACTTTACTAAAAAACAAGAAACTGTCAGCTAGGGGAAATATCAGACAAAGGTTTTAAAGCAGATTTCTTCAAATTCCAGAAGGATTTGTAAGGATCATTACAGGACATATAATACATGCTACGCCAAGAACAACTTGAATTTTTACGATGACTAACAAAACTGGTATCATGGGTAAACTAAATCTACAGAATAGGTTTCCTCTTCAGCTGTTCTGAAGCACTTTGTGTTCCATAAAGTGCAACTGGAAGACCAGTTTAAGTGCCCTTGCTCACAGAGAAAGGTACATTGAAGCCTGTGTCCCTCCCAGCTTAGATTTCATGTCTCAGCATTACAGTTATTCCTCTGCAAATATCTTCAGCAAAACCTTGTCTCCCAGGCCCGTAACTACTATATTTGCCAAGCAAAACCCTTACTCTTGTTAACCCAAACATCTGCCTTCTCTGAGCCTGAAACCCTAGAAGGACAAAATTACAGAAAAAATGTAATTGAGTGAACTGACTTCACCTTATAGTTTTTCTCAGTAATTTCAAATGGAACACTCAGTTCTGCTTGGCAATCCTACATGTTCTCCTAGGAAAAGCTCTTTCCTATTCTCCTAGGGGATACTTTCTATCTTCTCTGTCCTCAAATTTTCCACACACTTTTTTTGACCCACTCCATCCTGCCTTTTAGCTAACCTCAAATTGCAACAGGAAAAGATACTCCCTTAAATTCTCACATCCAAACCTACCTGCATCTGCATATATCCTTGAATTCTTTTCCTCATTAAAATTGAAGAAATTTTTGTCTTTTGCAAAGGTCAAACCCTCATTTGCACTCTGTATCCAACTCTTCTCAATTCCTAAAGGACTCTGCTCCTTTTTTGGTGCCCCCATCTCCTGAGTCATCAACTCTTATCTCTTTCCTGGACCATTCTTAGCAATTTATAAACAAAATGTACAATCTTCCAAATCCAGGTGGTACCTCCCTTGACAAGACATTCATGTTTCATAGCCTTCTCTTTACCCCTTTCCTTTGCTCCCTTTTACCCCTTCCCTTTGCTCCCTTTTATAAACTTCTCCAAATAGTTACCTAACTGTTGCCTCCACTTTCTATCCGGCCATTCAAATCTCACTGCAATCCGATCGCCCTTTGCCCAATGTTCAAATGAGGTTATTAGGGTCACTAAGGTGATCCTGAATCTCCAAGCTGCCACCTACTCAACCTCTTGGCTGCAACCAATATAGTTATCAACTCCCTCCTTCTGATTTTCTTTCCAATTCACTGGACTTTCCTTTTTGGTCATTTATTTTAATTATTTTGCTTAATTATTACTTATGTGTTTCATCATTAATCTATAAGCTCCACAAAGGCAGAAATCTTACCCATGCTATTCACTATTGTGGTATAATTTATATACATTAAAATTCATCCATTTTAATCACATAATGCAATGATGTTTTCATACATTTACCAAGTTGTACAATCATTACCATAATCCAGTTTTAGAATATTTTTCCTTATTCTGATAAGATCCTCTATAGCCATTTAATCCTGGATTTTACTCCCAGGCTCAGGCAATCACAAATCTACTTACAGTTGCCTTTTATAGACATTTCATATAAATGGAATCATATAAGATGTGATCTCTTCTGTGTCCGGCTTCTTTCATTTATGTTTTTGAGGTTCATACATGTAACATGTCAATATTTCATTCCTTTTTATTGTTGAACTTCAATTATATGGGAATGCTACTATGTTTTATTTCTCCTTTCATCAGTTGATGATATGTGGGATGGTTTCAATTTTTAGCATATATGATTATGCTGCTATGAACATTCATGTGCAAATCTTTGTGTAGCACATTTTCATTTCTTTTGGTTAAATATCTAGGAATAAAATTGATAGGCCATGTGGTAAATTTATGCTTAACATTTTAAGAAGATAATAAACTGTTTTCTAAAGTGGCTGTACAATTTTACACCACTACCAGCAATGTATAAGGTTCCTATTACTCTACGTCTTTATCAACATTTGTTATTTTCTCTCTGTGTAATGTTATCTCATTATAGTTTTGATCTGCATTTTCACTAGTAATATGGAGCATCTTTTCATGTGCTTTTTAGCCATTAAATATATCTCCTATTCATGTCTTTTGCTCATATTAAAAACTAGGTTGTCTTCTCATTGAGTTCTCATAGTTCTTTGTATATTCTGGATACTAGTCCTTTATCAGATATGTAATTAACAAATATTTCCCACCCCCCATCTGTGACTTGATTTTTCATTTTCTTAATGATGTGTTTTGAAACACTAGAGTTTTAATTTTGGTGAAGCCTAATGCATCCATTTTTTTTTTTTTTACATTTTATGAATTATGCTTTTGATACCATAGCACCCAAGGTCTACAAGATTTTATATTTTTCTTACAAAATTTTTATAGTTTCATAACTCTTACACTGAAGTCTCTGAATTATTTTAATTTTTTCATGCACAGTGCAAGATAGGAGTTCATCTTTTTTTAATGCGGATATTCCAAAACCATTTGTTGAAAAGACTATCCTTTCCCCTTTGAAATGCCATAGCACCTTTTTCAAAAATCAGTTGTCCATAGTTATTTCTGAACTATCAATTGTGGTTAATTCATCTATATGTCTATTCTTATGTCAGTACCACACTATCTTGAGAATTATAGCTATTAAGTTTTGAAACTATGAAACATAATGGTTTTGTCTATTGTGGGTCTTTCCATTACCATATAAATTTAGAATCAATTTGTCAATTTCTGCAAAGAAGTCCTTTGGAATTTTGATAGAATTACATTTTGTCGATTAATTTGAAGGAAATTATCATTTTAATCATACTGACTCATCCAATCCATGAACATGAGATGTCTTATTACTTATTAGATATAATAAACTTAATTGTTAAATTTATACTTATTCTATTATTTTTGATGCTACTGTGAATAAAATTATTTTAATTTTATTTTCAAATTGTTCATTTGCTAGTATATAGAAATTGATTTTTCTATGCTGATTTTACACAGCATGATTTTGCTGAATGTGTTTATTCATTATCACAGTTGTCTGTATGAGTGTGTATCAATAGGTATTTTATGAATGAATGACAAACAAAATGGACCAAGATAATATAATTAATAACTACTAAAAAGCTAGGAGCAAAATTACAGTCTTATGCCTCTGCCTTAGCCTCAAAATATCAAGGAGTTTTTTCCTGGGGCTGAAGAGACAAGAAATGTGTTGATGCATATCTACTATTTCACAAGGAAAAATATCTACCCTGCAATGTCTAGTATTACTTTTTCCATCACTATGCCAAAGAAGAATAACTTACTGGAGCCCAGACAAGATGACAGTGACTGGGCAAAGGTAAAGAGGAAAATGTTCAACTCATCCAGAGCTGGAGCAAGTAAAATTCACAAAGCCATTTCTGTTCATTTATTCCCTGAAATTCTAGTCCATGTATCTCTTCATTAGAACTAATGTCTTTTGTGTTTAGTATTTTATGAAACCTGTATTGAATATATTTTTTTTTTGTAATTTTTCCCTAGACTATATAACTGACTGCATGCTAATGTGCCAAACTGAGAACTGAAAGGAAGACATGTATTTTGCAGCTGCTAGTTGACATGGAAAACTAAGAGCTTTTTGCACTGAAAAAAGCTGTTTACTAAAGAATAATATTGGAACATAACAATATATAGATTCATAATTCTAGGAATACATACTATGCCTCTTGGCTTAAAGAAAAGAGTATCATTTCCCTCTAGAAGCAAATATTTCTTAGGAATTAGGCTATCCCTTAAATACTGAGCCAGATCCTTACCTTTCATAGAATGCCAAGTGTCATTAGGTTGCTTCATAGAATGACAAGATTCTGAACCACTTACTAGGTGAATCTGATACCTCTCAACTTGGCAGATGAGGTCTTAGTTTGTGACTTTTAGATAATTCAGTAAAAAAAGTCCTGAGCCTAGCTGTGACATGATTTACTAATTTCAGATAAGTCACATAGCTTAACTGTACCCATTTTTTCCTGAGAGCAAATTTTAGCAAAGAGCATAAAAGAAATAATCAATCTTGTACAGCACTAGTAATTGTGCTATAAAGTACCCATTTTCAGCTTCTGGGGGCATTGTGATACTCCATCAAAATTAATGTGGTTTTATAACCATATTCACTCCCTAAAAGTGTTTTGTTTGTGTTTTAGAATTTACAGCAATATTCTTTTATATATTAAAACATCGCTGGAGTCGTACAAAACCATCCCTAAGGGTCACTGGATTAAGTATATGTAATAGTCTCAGGCAGTGGTTCTCAGACTTTGGTAACAGAAGAATCATTCATTAAAGTGGATTTCAGGTTCCCTCAAATTCTGACTTAATGCAAGCAATGGGAAGATTCTGATATTGTAAAAGTGCAACAAATAAATCTGTTAGTAACTAATTTAGATATCGATTCCTTCATTATAATAGCACAATTTTAAATTAAAACTCTATGCACTTACCCAACGAAAGCAAAGGTCTTCCCATTGGCATCAGGATCCTTAACTGCATTAATAATTCCTTTGGATACATCTGAGACCTATAAGAAATTATAATGTACGTTGAAGTAATAGTTGAAAAAGAGATAGAATGAGAGACAGAGAGACAGGAAGAAAGGAAAGAAGGGAAAAAGGAAGGAAGGAGGGAGAAAGGAAGAAGACCACACTGATCTCAACAAAGAAAATGTGACAAAGTTAAAATAATGGCATTATCTATTCGCAGAAAGCTTCTTGAAGAATGAGCCTTCTCAAGAGCTCAAATAATCCCTGCTAGCCAAGTATTTTCCACAGTAGGAATGTACTTCCCTTCAGATAGCTGGAGGCTTTTCTGACTTGCCTTTGCCCACAGCTTGCCAAGCTCATCTCTTACCACTCCTCCCAACTCTCTTATTAACCATCACAAACTATTAAGCTGTATCAGATGGAATTGCTAATATTCTACCACTTCGATTTTCAAAAACAGTAGCAGTAATAGTGATTTCGGCCCCCAGGGGACATTTGACAACCTTCTGGAGACATTTTCAGTTGTCACAACTGGAGGGTGGTATGAATGGCATCTAGTGGCTAGAGGCCAGGAATGCTGCCAAACATCCTTCAACAGCCCCCATAATGAAGAATTATCTGGCTCAAAATGTCAATACTGCCACTACTGAGAAAATTGGTTCAACTGAACATGGAATCCAACATGCTCTTTCACCTCTGGGCCCCTGCACCTACTGTTCCCTCTGCATGCAATACTCTTCCCCAACTCCCTGCATCAGACTTACCTTCAGTCATCTTTAAGGTTTTGCCCTAAATGCCCTTCATTCTGAGAGACCCAAGTTTAGATTTGGCGCCCTTCTGATGTAATTACATAAAACCCTCTCCTTATCATAGCACTCATCACGTTGTATGATAACTGCTTTATTTATGTGCCTCAGACTGAAAGCAATTTGAGAACAGCAATTTGTGTCTATCTAGTTAATATCTTTATTTCCCTAGCAACATGTGACATGTATGGTGTGTCTAGCACATTATGGGTTCAATAAATTTTTCTTAAATGAATCAACAAGACACAGAGAAGGCATGTACCTCTTAAGTAAACTTAGAGGCAGCTAGCTGACACAAATTGACAAAGAAAATGACAGAATTACTAACTTAGGACAAAACCAGAAACCTGACACCCAAATCTGAATTCATCAGAAACCCCTTTCTGAGCCCCTTCATCCAAGTACTTACATATACTGGTTGTTTAACTGTCTTCCAGCCCAAGGAAATAAGGGGCATAGGACCAAAGCGACGCATATCTAGCGGAAGAAAGAATGAGAACTATACTGAGAAGGCTTAAGTTGCTATAAGACCCACCAATCTTAAGATTAACATTAATTATTGTGCATAATAGAAATAATATAGTGAATGCAGCTGACTCTGAGGAACTGAATGCGCTTACAAAAGGCAGTCATTAGCTTTTCAGATAACAAACATGGAAAGTAAAAAGGCCGAACATTTAAAAACATGAAGAACAAAGAAAGAGGTCAAAAGGCTTGACAACTAGTCTGCTCTATAATGCTAAGTGCATCACCATGCCCAAGACTGGACTCTAGCTGCACCCATTCTAAGGAGGAACACAGAGCTGTTCCTCCTTATGATTCTTACGCTGTATCACTCATCTGTTGATACAGCAACAGGACAGATGAGTTGTCTATCTAGTTGATATCTAGATGAGTTCTGTTGCTGTACCAACAGACGAGTGATACAGAACAGGTAACCCAGTAAAAGGCCCTGATGGAAGTATTAGTTGATATACGGTGCTGGCATAATTATTCCGCTATTTGAAAAAAAAATGTGAGATAATGTTTTAGTTTTTACCGTAAACTAAAACAAATCCCAAGTGGTTTAAATATTAGGTTAAAAAAGTTTTTTTTTTTAAAGCATTTAAGAGTAGAAATGGCCAGCCGTGGTGGCTCACGCCTGTAATCCCAACACTTTGGGAGACCGAGATGGGTGGATCATGAAGTCAGGAGTTCGAGACCAGCCTGGCCAACATGGTGAAACCTGTCTCTACAAAAAAGATACAAAAAATTAGCTGGGCGTGGTGGTGCACGCCTGTAATCCCAGTTGTTCAGGATACTGAGGCAGGAGAATTGCTTGAACCCAGGAGGCAGAGGTTGCAGTGAGCCAAGATTGCACCACAGCACTCCAGCCTGGGCGACAGATGAGCACACAGCAAGAAGGCCCTCACCAGATCCCAGCACCTGGATCTTCAGCTTCCCAGCCTCCAGAACTGTTAGAAATAAATTTCTCTTCTTTATAAATCACTCAGTGTTTGTTGTAGCACAAAATGGACTAAGACATACATCAGTTCTACCCAAAGCAATCTACAGATTTAATGCAATCCCTATCAAAATCCCAATGGCTATTTATATTTGCAGAAATATAGAAAACACCATCCTAAAATTCGTATGGAATTTAAAGGGATTCTTTTAAATCCAAAAATCAAACCTTGAAAACAATAAAAACAATCTTGAAAAAGAACAAATTTTTGGAAGTCTCACACTTTCTGATTTCAAAACTTATTACAAAAGCACACTAATCAAAACAGTGTAGAGCGATCAAAACAGTGGCAATAAAGACAAACATACAGACCAATAGAATAGAGAGAAATAACTCTTGCATATATGGTCAAATGATTTCTGGCAAAAGCAGCAAGACCATTCAATAGAAAAAGATAGTCTTTTTAACATACTGGATATCCACATGCAAAAGAATAAAATTGGACCTTTATCTCATACCGTATACAAAAAGTAACTCAAAAACGAATCAAAGACCTAAATCTAAGAGCTAAAACTCTAACACTCTTAGACAAAAAAGTAGAAAGCTTCATGGCCTTGGACTTGGCAATGACTCCTTAGATACAATACTAAAAGCTCAGGCAACAAAAGTAAAAATAGATAAACTGGACTACATCAAAATTAAAAACTTCCGTGAATCAAAGAACACAATTAACAGAGTGAAGAGGCAAACTAAAAAATCAGAGAAAATTTTACAAATCATATCTCTGATGAGCATTTA
Organism: Cacajao melanocephalus; assembly: GCA_963573385.1. Classification (NCBI taxonomy): domain Eukaryota; kingdom Metazoa; phylum Chordata; class Mammalia; order Primates; family Pitheciidae; genus Cacajao; species Cacajao melanocephalus. The sequence continues at coordinate 1,874 of CAUYLG010006053.1, read as the reverse complement.
ATATTCTGAATAAATAAAAAAAACTCCTACACTCAACAACGAAAACTAAACAACCCAATTTAAAAAAATAGGACAAGGACACGAGCAGACATTTCTCCAAATAATAAAGTAGCCAACAAGCACATAAAAAGATGCTCAACACCCTAATCACTAGGGAAATATAAATCAAAACCACAGTGAGGCCAGGCAAGGTAGCCCATGCCCATAATCCCAGCACTTTGGGAGGCTGGGACAAAAAGACTGCTTGAAGCTAGGTGTTTGAGTCCAGCCTGGGCAAGTCAGCAAGACCTTATCTCTACCAAAAAATATATATGTGTGTGTGTGTGTGTGTGTGTGTGTGTGTGTGTGTGTGTGTGTGTGTGTATTTAGCCAGGTGTGGTGGTACATACCTATAGTCTCACCTATGTAAGAAACTGAGGCAAGAGGATCCCCTGAGCCCAGGAGTTTTGAGGCTGCAGTGAGCTGCAATTGTATCACTGCCTAGGTGACAGAGCAAGACTCCATCTCAAAAAAACAAAAACAAAAAACACACATAATGAAATACTACCTTACAGCCATTAGGATGTCTACTATCAAAAAAATAGAAAATAACAAATGTTGACAAAGATCTGGAAAAACTGGAAACCTTGTGCACTGTTGGTGGCAACGTAAAATGGTGCAGCCACTATGGAACACACTACGGTGGCTCATCAAAAAAGTAAAACTAGATATACCCACCGTAGGATACAGAATCCCACTTCTCAGTACATACCCTGAATAACTGAAATCAAGGATACTTCGGACATCCATAGTCACTGCAGCATTATTCACAAAAGCCAAAAGTGGGAAGCAACCCGAATAACCACTGATGGATAGCTTATTAAACAAAATGTGGTATACACATACAACAGAATATTATTCAGCCTTCAATAGGAAGGAAATCGCATTACACGGTACAACGTGGATGAACCTTGACGTATTATGCTAAGTCAAATAAGCCAGCTACAAAAAGACAAATACTGTATGATTCCACCTATATGAGGTAGTCAAATTCATAGAAACCAAAAGTAGAATGGCAGCTGCCAGGGGCTTGGGGGGGAAACAGGGAACAGGGAATTGTTTAAAGGGTACAGAATTTCAGTTTCACAAGACGAAAAAGTTCTCGGGATTGGTTGTACAACAATGTAAATATCTTAATACTATTGAACTGTACTCTGGTAAATAGTTAAAACGGTCTTACTCTTAAGACTCTAAACTCCAAAGTCTCATCCAAATATCACCTAAATCAGATATAGATAAGACTCAAGGTGTGGGTCATCCTGAGGCAAAATTCCTAACTATGAACATGTGAAACCAGACTAGTTATGTGCTTCCAAAATAGAGTGGTGAAACAGGCATAAGATAGACATTCCAATTCAAAAAAAAAAATAAGAAAGAAGAAAGGGTGACAAGTCCCAAACAAGTCCAAAACCTAGCAAGGTAAATTCTATTAGATTTTAAGGCTCAAGAATAATCCTTTTTGCCTAGACACCTTGCCTTCTAGATTCACAGAGACGGTGGTTCCACCTTCAGAAGCCAATGAAACAGTGGTCCTAACTACCAGCACCCACTGGGGCAGCAGTCCCACCGCAGCAGCTCTGTTGAGCAGAGGGTCACACCTCAAAGGTTCCAGGAGGCTCTGGCCTCAAGGACCAAGCAGCTCTACTGCCAAGACTCTGGGTGATCCCCCCTTGAAGGCCTCTGACAAAGACCATGTGGTCTGTTTAAACTGAGGCAATGGCCCCATCCTTTGAAACCAAAGAGGTAGTTCTGAACATCTCTGAACCATTTTTGGAGTCACTCTTCCCTTTTCTTGAAAAATAGCTCACATTCACAGCCAAATAGCTCTATGGTCT
>CAUYLG010006052.1:0-20608 GCA_963573385.1 Cacajao melanocephalus | reverse complement strand
GCAGATCTCTCTGCAGAAACCCTACAAGCCAGAAGAGAGTACGGCCAATATTCAACATTCTTAAAGAAAAGAATTTTCAACCCAGAATTTCATATCCAGCCAAATTAAGCTTCATAAGTGAAGAAGAAATAAAATCCTTTACAGGGGCTGTAAAATCCTTTCCTGAGGGCTGTGAAGGCCAAGAACTGAAATGAGGTTAATAGAAAATAATAACATTGATGGCAGGGAGTGTTCTTCAAATCCTACAGCTATGGCCAATTGGAATATAAAACTCTGAAGTAGTCATGAAGGCCACAATGTCAGTAATGTGACATTTCAGTATAAACAGATGTCAAATTCAGGCTTCATAATGAAGACTGAGGCTTAAGGAAAGAATAATCCAGAATTGCCCAATGGAGTCTTATTTTCCATTTAAATCATTTGTAATGCCATTCAGTAAAGACCACGAAGACACCACAGTGCAGCAGGTCAATGAATTCTGTCAAGCCACTTGCTGAACTACAGTATTGTGCCAAGTACTTTCTCCTGTCATATAATAATATCTACCATGCCACTTACCAATGCGCCACTTACCAATGCTCACTACTGAACATTTAGCTGAAAGCCAAGAAATGAACCTTAACACACAAAAGCCCTCAAGGCATCGAAAACCAGTCTCACAAAGCCAGGCAATGAGGATCACAAGGCCGATGTCTGGGGCACCATTTCATACAGCACATAATAACAATACTTGACACTCATAGCTAACATAATGGGATGTCTCTCTGGTTCTTCCATTAATTTGGAAGCAGCAAGTAAGGACAATACCTGGCATATAGTAGGCACTCCATAAATTTACTGAGAAATAAATTAGAAACAAAAAAGCTAAAATTATCAGCCAACTACCTGACAGAGACAGAGGACATGTCCTGAGAAGTGGACAGACTTAAAATAATCTATTATTCTGAAGATATTAGGGGTAGAAATAAAGCTCCTGAGAGCAGCACTCTGCACTGCACAACACAAACCTCCTCTTCCACCCTGGTTAAGAGGCTCCGCTTTGTAGCCAGAATGCCTGGGTCAAATTGCTACCAACCAGTTAGGTGAACTTGGTTAAGTAGCTTAATCTCCCTTAACATTGGTTTTCTCATCTATAAACTCTGCCTCACAGGGTTGCAAGAATTCAATTAGTACATGCAAAAACCATAGAATGGTGCAGGTACATGAAAAACATTCAGTGAAGGCTAGCTATGGACAAGGGTACCGTCATCATGAAAAAGACTACATTATGTTCAGGATGATCTAACTAATAAGGCAGGAAAGTAAATAACAAAGGTATGGAAGATCTTCATCCAAAATTGTTAAAACAAAATGTTTTGGTTTTGTAGAGAGCTGTTTTTAGCTATCCGGAAAATTCATGTGAAATATTCCATTGAAAAGCTAATCTAGAATGCTGAGGACAGTGTTCCGTGGAACACCGAAATCAAACTGCCTGGACTTGCATTTCAGCTCTGCAAACTGCCAGCTACATAGCATTGGGCAAGTCACTTAAGCATGCTTCAGTTTTTTCATCCATAAAATTAAGATGATAGTAAAGTTGTTATCAGAACTATATTATGACTTCCACGGGCCATGGGTACATTTGCCTTTATAAGTTGCATCCTCCATAAAATAATATTTAAAAATTATTTGCACCACTGACTGCACTGGTGTAAAGACAAATATAATCTAGCTGGTGATATGGTTTGATTGTCTCCCCCAAATCTCACTTTGAAATATGATCCATGAAGATGGCCAAATAGGAACAGCTCTGGTCTGCAGCTCCCAACGAGACCAACACAGAAGGTGGGTGATTTCTGCATTTCCAACTGAGGTACCTGCTCATCTCATTGGGACTTGTTAGACAGTGGGTGCAGCCCACAGAGGGTGAGCAGAAGCAGGGTGGGGCATTGCCTCACACAGGAAACACAAGGGGTCAGGGAACTCTCTCCCCTAGCCAAGGGAAGCCATGAGGGACAGTGCTGTGAGGGACAGTGCTATCTCACCCAGATACTAGGATTTTCCCACAGTTTTCACAATGCACAGACCAGGAGATTCCCTTGGTTGCCTACACCACCAGGATCCTGGGTCTTAAGCACAAAACTGGGCAGAGTTTGGGCAGACACTGAGCTAGCTGCAGGAGGTTTTTTTTTGTACCCCAATGGTGCCTGGAATGCCAGCAAGACAGAACCATTCACTCCCCTGGAAAGGGGGCTGAAGCCAGGGGGCCAAGTGGTCTAGCTCAGCAGATCCCAGCACCATGGAGCCCAGAAAGCTAAGATCCACTGGCTTGAAATTCTAGCTGCCAGCAAAGCAATCTGAAGTCAACCTGGGACACTTGAACTTGGTGGGGGGAGGGGCGTCCACCATTACTGAGGCTTGAGTGGGCTGTTTTCCTCTCACAATGTAAATAAAGCCCCTAGGAAGTTCGAACTTGGTGGAATCCACATAGCATGGCAAACCCTCTGTAGCCAGACTGCCACTTTAGATTCCTCCTCTATGGTCAGGGAATCTCTGAAAGAAAGGCAGCAGTCCCAGTCAGGGGCTTATAGATTAAACTCCCATCTCCCTGGGACAGAGCACCAGGGGGAAGAAGCAGCTGTGGGGGAAGCTTCAGCAGACTTAAATAGTCCTGCCTGCCGGCTCTGAAGAGAGCAACAGATCTCCCAGCACAGCAATGGAGCTTTGCTAAGAATGTTGAATATTGGCCTATATTTCCAAGGAATATGGGACTATGTGAAAAGACCAAACCTACATTTGATTGATTGGTGTATGTGAAAGTGAAGGGGAGAATGGAACCAAGTTGGAAAACACACTTCAGGATATTATCCAAGAGAACTTCCCCAACCTAGCAAGACAGGCCAACACTCAAATTCAGGAAATACAGAGACCACCACTAAGACATTCCTTGAGAAGAGCAACCCTAAGATATGTAATTGTCAGATTCACCAAGGTTGAAATGAAAAAAAAATGTTAAGGGCAGCCAGAGAGAAAAGTCAGGTTACCCACAAAGGGAATCCAATCAGACTAACAGCAGATCTCTCTGCAGAAACCCTACAAGCCAGAAGAGAGTGGGGCCAATATTTAACATTCTTAAAGAAAAGAATTTTCAAGCCAGAATTTCATATCCAGCCAAACTAAGCTTCCTAAGTGAAGAAGAAATAAAATCCTTTACAGATAACCAAATGCTGAAGGATTTTGTCACCACCAGGCCTCCTGCCTTACAATACCTCCTGGAGGAAGCACTAAATATGGAAAGGAAAAACCAGTACCAGCCACTGCAAAAACATACCAAAATGTAAAGACCACCAACACCATAAAGAAATCACAGACCACAGTGTAATCAAGTTAGAACTCATGATTTAAAAAACTCAGTCAAAACTGCACAACTACATGGAAACTGAACAACCTGCTCCTGAATGACTACTGGGTAAATAATGAAATTAAGGCAGAAATAATTAAGTTCTTTGAAACCAATGAGAACAATGACACAACATACCAGAATCTCTGGGACACAGTTAAGCAGAGTTTAAAAAGAACTTTATAGCACTAAATGCCCACATGAGAAAGCAGGAAAGATCTAAAATCAACACCCTATCATCACAATTAAAAGAACTAGAGAAGCAACAGCAAACAAATTCAAAAGCTAGCAGAAGACAAGAAATAACTAAGATCAGAGCAGAACTGAAGGAGATAGAGACACGAAAAATCCTTCAAAAAATCAGTGCATCCAGGAGCTGGCTTTTTGAATGTTAACAAAATAGATATAGACTGCTAGCCAGACTGATAAAGAAGAAAAGAGAGAAGAATCAAATTGACACAATAAAAAATGATAAAGGGGAAATCACCACTAATCCCACAGAAATATAAACTACCATCAAAGGATACTATAAACACTTCTACACAAATGAACTAGAAAATCTAGAAGAAATGGATAAATTCCTAGACATATGCACCCTCCCAAGACTAAACCAGGAAGAAGTCAAATCCCTGAATAGACCAATAACAAGTTCTGAAATTGAGGCAGTAATTAAGAGCCTACCAACCAAAAAAAAGAACAGGACCAGACAGAATCACAGCCAAATTCTATCAGAGGTACAAAGAAGAGCTAGTACCATTCCTTCTGAAACTACTCCAAACAATAGAAAAAGAGGGACTCCTCCCTAACTCATTTTATGAGGCCAGCATCATCCTGATACCTGGCAGAGACACAACACAAAAAGAAAATTTTAGCCTAATATCCCTGACGAACACCAGCATGAAAATCCTCAATAAAATACTGGCAAACTGAATCCATATCAGAAAGCTTACCCATCACAATAAAGTTGGTTTCATCCCTGGGATGCAAAGCTGGTTCAACATATGCAAATCAATAAACATAGTCCATCACATAAACAGAACCAATTATAAAAACCATATGATTATCTCAATAGATGTAGAAAAGGCCTTTGATAAAATTCAACCCCCCTTCATGCTAAAAACATTCAATCTAGGTATTGGTGGAACATGCCTCAAATAAGAGCTATTTATGACAAACCCACAGCCAGTATCATACTGAATGGGCAAAAGCTGGAAGCGTTCCCTTTAAAAACTGGCACAAGACAAGGATGCCCTCTCTTGCTACTTCTATTCAACATGGTATTAGAAGTTATGGCCAGGGCAATCAGGCAAGAAAAATAAATAAAGCATATTCAAATAGGAAGAGAGGAAGTCAAATAGTCTTTGTTTGCAGATTACATGATTGTATATTTAGAAAACCCCATCATCTCTGCTCAAAAACTTAAGCTGATAAACAACTTCAGCAAAGTCTCAGGATACAAAATTAATGGGCAAAAACCACAAGCATTCCTATACCAATAATAGACAAACAGAGAGTCAAATCATGAATGATCTCCCAGTCACGATTGCTACAAAGAGAATAAAATACCTAGGAATACAACTTACAAGGGATGTGAAGGACCTCTTCAAGAACTACAAAATCCTGTTCAAGGAAATAAGAGAAGACACAAACAAATGGAAAAACATTCCATGATCATGGATAGGAAGAATCAATATCATGAAAATGGCCATACTGCCCAAAGTAATTTATAGATTCAATGCTATTCCCATCAAGCTACCATTTACCTTCTTCACAGAATTAGAAAAAACCACTTCAAATTTTATATGGAGCCCATGTAGCCAAGACAATCCTACACAAAAAGAACAAAGCTGGAGGCATCACACTCCCTGACCCCAAACTATTCTACAAGGCTACAGTAACCAAAACAACATGGTACTAGCAACAAAACAGATATATAGACTAATGGAACAGAACAGAGGCCTCAGAAATAATACCACACATCTACAACCATCTGATCTTTGACAAACCTGACAAAAACAAGCAATGGGGAAAGAATTCCCTATTTAATAAATGGTGTTGGGAAAACTGGCTAGTCATATGCAGAAAAATGAAACTGGACCCCTTCCTTACACCTTATACAAAAATTAACTCAAGATGAATTAAAGACTTAAATGTAAGATCTAAACCCATAAAAACCCTAGAAGAAAACCTAGGCAATACCATTCAGGACATAGTCATGGGCAAAGACTTCATGATTAAAACACCAAAAGCAATGGCAACAAAAGCCAAAATCGACAAATGGGATCTAATTAAACTAAAGAGCTTCTGCACAGCAAAAGAAACTATCATCAGAGTGAACAGGCAACCTACAGAATGGGAGAAAAATTTTGCAATCTCTCCATCCAACAAAGGGCTAATATCCAGAATCTACAAGGAACTTAAACAAATTTACTAGAAAAAAACAAACAACCTCATCAAAAAGTGGATGAAGGATATGAACAGACATTTCTCAAAAGAAGACATTTATGTAGTCAACAGACAGGAAAAACAGCTCATCACTGGTCATTAGAGAAATGCAAATCAAAACCACAATGAGATACCACCTCACACCAGTTAGAATGGCAATTATTAAAAAGTCAGGAAACAAAAGATGCTGGAGAAGATGTGGAGAAACAGAAACGCTTTTACACTACTAGGAGTGTAAATTAGTTCACTGTAGAAAAACTAATTTACAATGAACTAATTTACACTTGTAGAAGACAGTGTCTTAGTTCATTGTAATTTACAATGAACTAATTTACACTTGTACAAGACAGTGTGGTGATTCCTCAAGGATCTAGAACCAGAAATACCAGTTGACCCAGCAATCCCATTACTGGGTCGATCCTCAAACAAATATAAATCATTCTACTATAAAGACACATGCCCATGTATGTTTATTGTGGCACTACTTACAATAGCAAAGACTTGGAAGCAGCTCAAATACTCATCAATGACAGACTGGATAAAGAAAATGTGGCACATATACATCATGGAATACTATGCAGCCATAAAAAAACAATGAGTTCATGTCCTTTGCAGGGACATGGATGAAGCTGGAAACTTCGTTCTCAGCAAACTAACACAGGAACAGAAAACTAAATACCACATGTTCTTACTCATAAGTGGGAGTTGAACAATAAGAACACATGGACACAGGGAGGGGAACATCACACACTGGGGACTGTTGAGGGGTGGGGAGTAAGGGGAGAGGTAGCATTAGGAGAAATACCTAATGTAGATGAAGGGTTGATGGGTGCAGCAAACCACTATGGCACTTGTATACCTATGTAACAAACCTGCAAGTTCTGCACATGTATCCCAGAACTTAAGTATAATAATAATTTTTAAAAAATCAAACTCACACACTAAAAAGAAAAATATATCATTTCCAGTGTTGGAGGTAGAGCCTGGTGGGAAGTGACTGGATCATATGGATAGATTTTGAGTGAATGATTTAGCACTGTCTTCCTTGGTGCAGTGATGCAATCACAGCTCACTACAGGCTTAACATCTTGGCCTCAAGCATTCCTCTGTCCTCAGCCTCCCAAGTGGCTGAGACTACAGGTGCATGTCATGTAAGGATAAATTTTTTTTTTTTTTTGGAGAGACAAGGTCTCACTATGTTGCCCAGGCTGGTCTGGAGCTCCTGGTCTCAAGCAATCCTCTTGCATTGGCTTGACAACCACCTTTGAAATTTTAACTCATGCCTAGGGGCTCAAAATCCAATCCCCACTCAAGCCCCTTGGCCACCCTCTGGTCCTCTGGAAAGGAGTGTCTCAGACACTGTCCTCAATACCAATGTAAACTTGTAAGCAGAATTCAGTCAAGTTACTTCTTGTGCCTCTTGCTTTACTCTGTGTCTGCTTTTCCTGGATCCGTGCACTGAACATGAACAAGTAGCTCAAGACAAGAAATGGATGAGCTCCACTTTTTTCATTCTCATCTCTTCTTCCAGATATGGAGGCATTTCCAAGTGTTTGAACTCCCAAGATGAGTGTTGGGCCAGATCTCAACACACACACATAAAACTAACAGGATAGCTTTCATCCAACAGCTTTTTTTTTTCTTCTTCTTCTTCTTTCCCTCTTTACCTTTCTCTAGCTGCATCTTCTTATTTGTGTTTCAAGTTAGACAGTGTGAGAGCAGGAAGTCACCACGTAGTATTCAAAGAGGCATTCTGATCTAGCCATGACAAGGTAGAAAATCAAATAAAACCCGTTGTAAAACCCTTCAAAGTAATCTGAGTAGGCTGTGTGGATTTTATAGTGAGTAGCCACATGCTTCTGGCTGCCAGCACCTAGATTGAATTTCTCTGCTACCAACAAATATTGGAGAAATCTTTTGTCAATTCCTTGGAGAAATAAAAACAAGATATACTAAGATCAGATATTCCATATTTATTTCATAGGAATTGATAGTTGCTTTGTCAGAAGAGTTTGAATTTACATGTGAAAGTTATGGTCATCTTCAGTTAATTCAGTCCCTACCTCATCCTTTTATTAGTCACATTATATGTAATCATAAGATGGGTATTATTTCATATCATTGTTTTAAAGTGAAAACAACCTGGAAATCCTCTTGTTTACTCACTTCATCTTACAGATGAGGAAACTGAAACCCAGAGGAGCAAAGCCCAGGGTCACAAATCACCTAGTAGGTGGTGTTAGCACAGATGGAACCGGCTTCTGGCTCCTTGTTAGCCCTGCCCCAATTCTACAGCACAAAAAATCAAAGAAAAGAAACATTATCTTAGTATTTGTGCAGTTTTTTCTGATTAAATGCTAAATAAATTAGCTTCAGATTCAAAACTCCTTTACCTAATAATTCAAAGACCTAAAATGCATCAGGAAAATTTACTCAAAATTTGCAACATACAAACATTATTGTTCTTATTAAATTAAAAAATATTCACATACTTGCATACATACAGACTTACAAGTCAATAACCCTTAGAATTTGAGCTCATCCAGAAGCTTGCTTGTTTATTCCCTTCCAAGAACACATTTAATAACTGTTTGGGGACAATGAAACCTTACTGTTGCAGGGTTCATTATTAATACTGGTGTTCCAGTAATAATGATATACTGGAATTATTTTCACCAAGTATGGCTTTAGTGGAAATGACCAAAAAAGGTTTGATTTAATTCGTGTCAACAATATTGCATTAAATGTTCAAGAAGGGCGTAGGCAATGGTGGTAGAGCTGGGCATAGCTGACCTGAAACATGGCCTGGGGTCCAGGCATACTAGATTAACCTTGCCCTGATATAGTCGCTGTGCCCAAGAAAAAGAAGTGACTCATTTTCCAGGCCCACAATTCCTACTGTGGCTGAGTGACCATGGAGAATTACGCCAATTACGATGCAGCTGTCATGAAGTCTGGAGGAGTGTGGACAGCCCATGCTGTTCAGTAGGAAGAAGTCTCTCTGTGGCTTGGAAGTCTCCCAGGTCCCAGCAGAGGAGCTTTCTGGGCTGAAAAGCCTTTGACATCAGTGATGACATGCCCAGGAGGAGAGTATCCACGAGAGGACCATTTCCAGAAAAAAAAAAAAAAAGCAAGAAGGACAAAGAACACCCAGACGGGGCTGGAAACTGAGAATACGCACTGGATGTCTGGCTGAGCTGGCCTCCTTCAGCTGCTTGAGGACATAGTGCATGCCCCTGATTTGGAAGAATGCCTAGTCTGTCACTGGCACTGATGCACTTTGGACCAGGTTGTATGGAAGGCACTATATGCCAGATGCCTGTCTGTCTGACCATGTTTCCATCACCCAGAAGCAGCTGGCCTGAAAAAATGGTGGACTAATCCACTGAAAAGTAGGTTACAGTGCTAGTCAAAAGACAATATCATCAAAGGACTGGGTTCTGTTTTATAGGACACAGTATATGTTAGAATCAGTGACCAGTATTTGGTACTCTCTCATCCGCAGCCAGAATACAGGGGTCCAGGAATCAAGGGTGGATGTTGGAGTGGTTCCTCTCACTAATACACTTGATATGCTCCTTACAGAATTTATGCCCCTAGTTCCTGCAATGGCAATCTGCACTGGTTTGAAGTGCTAATTCTAAAGGAAGGAACACTTCCTTTCAGGAACACAACGATTCCATTGAATTGGAAAATTAGGCTGTCATGTGGTCATCTTGGGGTACCCATGCTTCTGAACCCACAGGTAAAGAGGAGGATTACCCTACTGGCTGGGATGATTGATCCTAACTACCAAGAACAAATTATGTTGTGTAAACTAAAAATAAAATCCTACTCTGCCCCCACCAACCCTGGCCTCTCAACTGAGAACAAACCCCCTTGTAGATAAGGGGACCCTAGAAAAAGTTTAAAACTGAGTTCCTGACCATGATGGGACAGCAGGTCTGACATACCTTGTTAGACTTCCTCCCTTTTATGGTTTAGACAGAACAATTGACCAGCCTTAATGTTAAAATAAAGATCATAAGTTTGACAGAGCAGACTCTTAGTGACAAAAAGATACCAACATATAAAGAGGACCTAAGGCCATGTCAGGCAAAAGTTAAGTCACATACCCCTACGCTTGAAGAATAATCTATGTTCTAACAAAATTTTTCTTTTTCTCTAGAAGCTAAATAAGAACTGGCCTCAAGATAAGCATGATTGAAGCAATCACAACTCATCCAGCTCATAGACGCTGACTCACCGGACATTCCACCAGCCATAACTAGTTTTCACTGGACTGACTTCAGTAACTTTCCCTAGAAAAGAAAACCATCAACCATGAACTGGTTCTGGCCAGTTTACAGAGATTGTGCACTTGCATGCCTTCATGTCTTGAAAAGATATTTTGAAGTACAGGGCCTCATTATAATATATTTAAATATTACGTCTCTACCCCAAAGTGAATATGGTTTTACGTTATATGTATGTTTGTTCAATATGTATGCATCAGGATCACCTTCATGAATATTCATAGCTACTCCTATAACCTGTTGAATATGTATGTTTAGTCAAACTATTCAGCATAAAACTTGTACCCCAACCCCTCTTCCTTCCAAGTGCCTGTTACTGGGCTTCAGCCAGAGGCTGTGCTTCCTACCCTGCAGGACGGCCATCTTACAGCCTGTAACCCTTTAGACGAAATAGTCTCCTCTCCTTTTCTAAATTTATACATTTTGTGATTTTTAAGTTAACAGTTGCTACTGCAAAATGAAGGTAGGGAGGACCATGTCTCAGATGCTGGGGATTCTCTGGGATAGGTCTTAGTACTTCCATAAGCAATAAAGTTAATGGAAAATTCCAGCAATTAAAACAAGACACAACCACTGAGGTATTCGACACTTCAGAATTCATTCCAGCATTGATTTAGGAGTGGATCTTTGGGTTATCTCTAAATATTGGGGCATGATGGACTAGCCCCAGTGACCCTCAACCTGGTCTCAGAGGCTTCAGTTTCAGTTTTGCAGGGCCCCTCCTCCTTCAAGCTTCTAAACTTTAACAATTCTTTCATGTATTCCCCCAGTTCTAGGGCAGTGACTGCTTCTATGACTGCTGCTTTCTCAGTGTTCCTTTTGGCCTTTTCATTTCCTAAGTACTTGATTAACACGTCTTTATATGGAATCTCCCTGTTCAAATAATCAGGGTGATTTCTATCTCTTGATTATACAACTGATCCTCCATAAACCCTATGAGATTATATCCATTTTTCAGATGAGAAAAACAGAGACATAGAACAGGTAAATAACTGGACCAAGGCCACACAACCAGTACAACACAGGAATACGGCTTAAATGCAGGTTTTTCTCTTTGCCAAGCCCTTGTTCCTTTAAACACTACACAGTTCTGCAAGGTGAAGGCAGATATTTTCAATTGCTCTCTGATCTCCTCTAGCAATGAGACTGGTATTCAAATTAGACTGGGTAGAAGCAAGGCAGGTCATGTAAATGCAAGAGCGAGAGCACCTGGCAGCTTTAAGAGAATTTATGACACAGGTTCCAAAGCACTCACGTAGCCTGCAGAGATGATTGGAGATACTGTAGTAATCTCCAAGAAAACATGGGGAGCCTCTGGAACACTGAGATAGTGAAAGATTTTTGCATTTAGAAAATAGATATACAGATATTTAGTCTTGACATCAAACCCCAGGGAAAATCTAGGATGACCCTGTGTGCACTTTTAGCAAAACCTGTCTGATTTCTGGTTGGATACACTGGATGCATTCTGGGGAGACATCAAGAAATGCTGCTGCCACCTCCAGCCAAGGGCTGGACCTGGGATTCAAGCCAATCAGATACTCTCTCCTTAAAATGTGAATCTTGATCAGAGAGACAAAAGACTGAAAACTATTGTTGCTGAAGCAGTAGCAGTGCCATGAAAAAACTGTTCATTAGTTTCAATTGCACATATTCACCTGAAAGTTACAAGGAGAGAACCATAACTTCTTTATGTTCGGGGACTTTATGTTCAGAGTTCATAATGTTAACCACTAGATCCAAAGTACCCAGCACAGTGCCTGGCATAGAATAGGTGCTAAATAAATATCAGCTGTGTGAATAAATAAAAATAATAAAGAACTTTCCAACAATTTAATAATGGAATTGTTGTATCATGAAGTAGTGTGCTCCTTGTCACTGAAGAGATTAAAATAGAGCCCATCACTCAGGATGACCAAAAAAAAAAAAAAAAAGAAAAAAGAAAAAAAAATCTGCATTGGGTAGGTGGTCTCCAAAAAGCATTCTACTTCTGGCTTTGTAATTCCACAACTGTTTTTTATTTACTCTTAGAAAATATATTTTAAAGTAAAAATAGAACACCATATTTATTAACACAATATACAGAACACAAATGAGGTGGCCAGGACAAAAGGTATATGACATTTTTCCAAAAGTAGGATAGCACTTCTTCACATTTCCACAAAAAAAGCCAGCAAAAGCTGTTGCAGGAGATGTAAACCATCACTGGACTTGTTTGCAGTGACCTACACTTGATCTATTTTTAGTCTCAAGGAAAGCAAAATAAGAAAATGGATAATTTGGTTGCTATGGTTATTCCCAGCCACCAGCCCACCTTACCACCCATTTTCCATCATTTCTAATAACCCAGTTTCCCAGAGTGATATTGTAGGAGCCAATAACCCAGGCTTTTTATTAAATGGTTTCCCCTGATGCCACCCTCATCTAGCCACTTTTTACAGCTTCCCTTTTTCTCATCGGTCTTCAGCATGGCTCAGGATGAAAAATACTCACCTAAAGCTACCAAGATTTTTCAGTGCAGATAAATCTTGTGCTTGATTTCAACCCCTTAAGATTCTGAATGGTTTATGTGTTCCTGAACTTTAAGGATAAATTCCTATGTGACCAGGGGGGAAACAGGTGAGATGGTGGGTTGCTATTTTCTTTAATCTTGATTTTACTTATTTTATAAGCAGCATACCTTGCCTGGGAAAGGAAGATTATATTTAAGAAAACAGTCTGGAGAATGTGCTACCTGGTGAAACTGAGTAAGAAAACAGTCTGGAGAATGTGCTACCTGGTGAAACTGAGTTAGACAGCTGTCTTGGTTGTTTCAGATTTTTTTAGTAGCTAACAAAGACGGTAGTTCAACTTTTGGCAGAAGCCAATGAGAATGGAAAGAATACATTTGGAGTCTCGTAAGAGATATTTTGTGGGGAATTGTGCTTCCTTGGCAAATTCTGGTCTGTATTACAGCAGGCTGTGGAAGGCTTTCTATAGTCACACAGATTTTAGAAAGGGATTGCTAGCGACACAGATCTACACATCTAAACACTAGGTGGCAACCTTGCCTTTTGTGTCACCAATCAAAGCCATTTTACAAAACCATAGTATTTAAGGAAATATATGGAACCATGAAATCTCAGCCTTCTTCTTTCCCAGTTTTATTTTAATATTGGCATCCAGATATAACAAACGACCAAAGGCCATTCTTAAAAGCAGACCCAAATTAGGAGAGCATTAAATGTGTGTAGACTTGATTTTTTCACAGCGTTCCCCAGAAGGAACACCAGCAGCCTCACAACTGTTAGAATTCCCTCCCTCTCTGAGTATGGATGTTCCCTGATTAAACGTTTATTCCAGGCAGGAGGGATTTTCTGGTGAACAAGAGACAAGATCCTTGCTTTTGTGGAGCTTGCACTGAAATAGAAGAGACAGACACTAACTGAGTACATGAAAATAATTTGAGGTAATAATTTCAATGTAATAGAATAGAATGTAATAGAAATTGGGCATGAGGGGAAGAGAATGGTGGTCAGTAAAGGCTTTAGAGAATCTGGCACTGAAGCCCGGATGAGAAGGAGCCAGCCAGCCCAAGAGCTGGAGGAAGAGTAGTCCAGGCAGAGGGAGGAGCAAGTGCAGCAGCTCCAGGTAGGGACAAGCTTTGGGTGTTTCAGAATAGAAAGAAGCCAGTGTAGCCAGAGCATGGTGAGGGGAGGGAAAGGTGAGATAAATTGAGTCTGGAAGACCATCAGGGTTCGGACCACATAAGGACTGGTTGGCCAAGGAAGGAGATAAATTATAGTCTAAGCTTAATAGAACGCAGTGGAGGAAGAGTCCAAAGGTGAAGGGACTCGACTTCACCCTCACTGTTATCGCCGAGGATTTATTCTGCTCCTGACAACACTCACATTGCTCTTACTATTAAGATAGCAGATTTAGTAGACATGGCTCCTACCCTAGAACCTTTCAGCCCAGAACAGAGCTCAGAGGCCCAGCATACCCCAATGAAGGCATCCTTTCGAGTATAGATCCCTGCAAGGAAAAGGCAGAGTCAGAGGCAAAATTTTGAAAACACTGAATCCTGTGCTCAGTACCCATTTTCCTCTGAGAAAGCATTTCAACACGCAAATCTCCTTTAGGCAAGAAAGAAAAAACAGAAGAGGTAGAATTTCCCATTGTGTTACACACAGATCAAATTTAGGCTCCAGGACACCTGAGTTCTGCGTGGCTCTCTTTTGCCTGGCACCAAACAATGAAGCTTTATGATAAACAATGGTGGCGACAATTTGATAGGAGACTTGATCTATTTCTTGCACTAAGGCATGTTAGTCAGAGGGCAAACATTCTGTTGTAAATGAAGCCTGGCTCAGCTAGTCTCAAGCAAGACTTACCGTCTGCATGGTGACACCCAGAGTTGCTTATGAGCTGCTCTGTTTACTTAGCCTTGTGGTGAGGCACTAAGCCGCCTCTCCAGAGGCTGCAGCAGAAGGGAGGAGGAGGCCTTGCCGCCTGACTATACAAAACAAAGGTACAGGACTGCGTTTTCCTGCATAACTGCATGTGGGCACGCAAGTGCTCACAGAGAGCTAAGCTGCTTTTTTATGACTTTTTCCCCTTTTTGAGGTTGTTCTGGATTAATGTCATTACCTGAGAAACTGGCCCATACACATAAGTGAAGAATGTATATCTTGTGCGGTCTGCATCCAAGTGGAGAGGCCAAGCCCCATCAAAAGGGAACAGCTGCCACCCAGCCCCCGCCAACTGTTTCCGTGCAAGAATGTGGGGCCAATGCTATCAGATCTCCTGATTTCTCTACAGAAACCGGAAATCCAGATTTTTATGTGCAGTCTCCTCTTTTTTAAATGTTTGCAAATGATTTAATAAAAAAAATCCCTGAGTGGAGAAATAAATTGTGTCCGTGGGCTTTACATGGTCTGTGGGTCTCTTGTGTATGAACTCTGCTTTAGTCAATTTTCTAATATTTATGAAAATTTCAGATTTATAGAGAAGGTGAAATAACTTTACAGCGCACAGCTCTGGATGTCTATCACCTAGACTCCACTTGCTTTCTCACCTATGTATTCAGTTACTTATTTTAAGCAAATTTTAACTATGTGGGAATTTGAAGGGGCAGGAAAGAGGGAAGGAGAGAGGAAAGTCCTATAGAGGTGACTCTCATATCAACTCATCTCTTATAGTTCAATTGCAACCATTCACCTGGTTTTATATTTGGCCTTGATGTAAAACTGGACCCCCAAAATGAGAGACTTCAAAACCCTTTTGAGCTGAGTGGCCTGGAGCGGATCCAATCTGCCTCACAAAGTGAGATTCCAGGGCTAAGCCCCTTGATGCTGGAGGGTTTTGTGAATTAGGGAGAACACGTCTTCTCCCATCTTCCTGGACATGGTCAGATCTCACACACCCCACAAGCGAGGCCTAGAAGATCTGGGCAAGGCTATGGGTCATGGATTGCCTTCCACTGACCACAGTTTAGTCAGAAAGGGCCAGGTGCAGACTGTGGGATCCCAACCAGGAGGAAAAGCATGCAGTTAGAGGTGTCACTCACTCTGAGTATGTGTGAGCAGGCCTCTTTGCACAAGGGATGCTCATTTTGTGTGAAAAGTTAGAGACAAAAGCGTTGACTGTGCAAACTGATTATTTTAATTAAGTCCCATGAGACTTGATGCAGAATGCTTTGCAGAGGTTGAAAATAGCCTTTCTCTGGGTTCCCACATGTGCACTGAGACCCAGGGAAGATATTTAAATCTTGACAGCAGCTCTCATGTTGGCTTCTCTGGAGAGACTGATCAGCAGCCTGACATGTCCTTTGCGGTGACTGAGAAGCACCTGAGGGACAGAGCAGGAGAGAAAGCCTTTATACCTACTACTGTTTCCCCACTGCTTCCACTGCACCAAAAGAAAATTACATTTACCATGCAGTAGCAGTGTATCATTAAGGGATGGTAATCACCATGGCAACCAAGGATAATCCACTATGAGCAAATGGAAAAAAGAAAGAAAGGCATTGGGTCAGGGCTTGCTACACCCACATTAGCTCAAAATGCCCCTGCTCTTAAGTAATATGGAAAAGAAATATATTTTCTAGACTGGCAGCTGGACCAAATTTTACAATCATTGTGTTCTAAAAGTGAAGGGAACCTTACAGAATGACTAAGGGCTGCAGCTAAATGCCTGCAAGGTCAGCAGATGAGGTAAATATTCAGGACAGAGATACCACTATGGTGGTGGAGGGGATGGGCGCAGAGGCGGGTGTGGAAGTGGGGCCAGGCTCTGAGGGACAGGGCAGCAGTGTCTGCAGCTGCAGCCGACTGGAGCCACAGAAGAGGCCGGCCCTTTGACATCAGATCATGTGCTTTCTCAAAGATAGCTGAAAATGCAGATTTATATGTGAAGTACCTCAATTTTGACTACTAATTAAAACTAATTTAAAGCAGGTTAACTAATACACATCTGTGAACTCCAATTAACGACATTTGATTAAATACACATGCTCATACTTTTTCTTAAACCTTGAGGATACTGAGGTCCAGAAAAGTTCTGATGCATGTCACACAGTCAATTCATGAGCAAGTCAGGCCTCTGGGTTCTGGACTCCCAGCGCCATGCTCCTTCCCTCCTAGAATGTGGTGGTGACACTCCACCTTAGCTCCAAGGGCCTCATTTCCACTTTAATTGGTACATAAACTCCACTGGCTAATTAGGCTTTCCTATAGGCTAAAAATTTAGAAACCATAAAGAGGAAGGAGATGTGTTTACTTCATTAGAGACCATAAAAGAGGCGAGCTGTGTGGGGTCAGCACCAAGAGCTCAACAGTGCCAGAAGCCAGCACTGCAGCCGGACTCAGCCTGGTCTCTTAGTGAGACCTCAGACAGCTTCACATTCTCCTCATCTGCCAAGGAAGGAGGTGGTACTCGTGGAGACCTCAGCAGTACGTTGTGCTGCCTTCTGTAGACAACAGTAACTTCCCTGCATGAGGACAGGCACTCTGTGCCACTTGGCCATCATGGCAGGAGGCTGGAAGAGCTTTGCCTGGCTTCCACTGCCAGTCCCTTATGCCCAATGGCATTGACTTTGCAAGACAGGATGACTGGCATCAGCCCTCTGTGGGCCAGAAGAAGGGGTTCTAAATATTGTAAATGGAAAAGAACTAAACATTCATGGAAGTCAAAGAGCCATCAGGAGGGTTGCTGTGCACCGTAATGCTATGAACAGCTGCCAATGTTCTCTCCTGAAGTCCCCTGCCCGACCATGACCACAAGACCGTGAAAACTCTGGAACCTGAGTGTGCCTCATTCACATATTAGATGATTCAAGGGCTAGACTATGCAAATAGATGCATCAGTGCCTCTTCCAAATGCTTGGAAGAGTCTCTATTTCTACTCTTGCTCTTTTTTTGTGAAGCCACATCTGGATCCAGCATGCTCCTCTGCCGAAATGGGCTCGCATTCCTGCAGCCCTGCCACGTCCTCCCAGGTTCACAGGAACCACGGTAAGGTAACAAGAAGCGCACTCTGCTACGTTATTCACTGTCAACATTTATTTTTTGTTTTTAAATCACCAGATTAATTTAAACGGTTTTACTTTTAATAGGGAAAAAGCACAATAAAAAAAAAAAATCCACACAATTTTCAAGGCCATGTGCCAGAAAAAAAAAAAAAGCCAGCTCCCCTTCTTCTCTTCTACTCCTGACCTTCCACACTCGTTTCCTTTCTCTCAAACATGGTCATCAGCTTCTTGTATATCCTTCTAGAAATATTCAGCACGTTTTCATCATTGCTTTTGTTGTTTCCACCACAAATTGCAATTTGCTATATGCTCTTCTAAACCTTACTTTTTGACTTAACATAGCTTGAAGATAGTGCCATATTATCACATGCAGCTCTGTATCCTTTTTGTGTTAACATAAAACATGCTGTTATTCCATTGTATCGATAGTAGTAATTTATATGAACAGTCCCATCTTGATAGACAATTAGGTTTCTAATCTCTTGCCATTTTGATAATGCAATAAATTCTATGTGCAAGTAAAATATATCTACTGATGGGTTTCTAAAAGCAGGATTGCTAGATCAACAGATTTGGGCATTTTTAATTTTGAAACATAATGTCAAAATGCTCTCCACTGAGATTATACCAATTTATACTCCCATCAACTCTACATGAGTACTCATTTCTCTCCAACCTTGCTAACACCAAATAATTTCAAAATCTTTGATCTTTGATAACCTGAGAGGTGAAAACTGATGCTTATATTCTTAATTTACATTTCACTTACAATGAACAAAATTGAGTTTCATATGTTTAAAAGTCATTTATTCTATATTTCCTGTTATGTGAATTGTTTGCTTATATTTTTTGGTTTTTGTCCATTTTTCTAATAGGGTTTGTAAGGGTTTTTTGACTTTTTTTTTTTTTTTTTTTTTTGAGACAGGGTCTCACTCACTCTGTCACTAAGGCTGGAGTACAGTGGCACAATCGTGGCTTACTGTGTAGCCTCAACCTCTCAGGCTCAAGTGATCCTCCTACTTCAGCCTCCCAGGTAGCTGGGGCTACAGGCAGGCACCACCACACCCAGCTAATTTCTTGTTTTTTTTTTTTTTTTTTTTTTTGTAGAGACAGGGTTTTGCCGTGTTGCCCAGGCTGGTCTCAAACTCCTGGGCTCAAGTAATTTGCTCACCTCAACCTTCCAAAGAGCTGAGATTACAGCTGTAAGCCACTACACCATGGCCTAGATATTCAAGAAAAAAAAAATGTGAGTCTCACGGGCGCTTCCAGTCAGTTGGGAGGGCGCTTTCCGTCAGTTGCGAGGGCGTGGAGAGCGGTGCCATGGCTCCGCGGGGGCAGCAGTGGCGGCGGTTGCGGCCTCCCAGGACTGAGGGGACTGTTAGAATTCAATGAGAAAAGGATATACAAGAGCCAGGCACAAGATGGGGCAGGTGTCGGAGTTTAGTGTTAGCCTACCACCGCTTTGTTCAGCTCTGCAGAGAAAGTCAATCACTGCTGATTGATTAAGGCCTCAGGGAAAAAGTGCAAGGCAGTCAAAGAACACCTTAGAAAGAACACATTCCATGAAAGATAAAGCTGGTCAAAAGTGCAAGCCTGTTGATGTGTTTGATTTTCCTGATAATTCTGATGTCTCAAGCATTGGCAGGCCAGGTGAAAATGAGAAAGATGAAGAACCTAATGAGACCTTTGATCCTCCTTTACACAGCACAGCTATATATGCTGATGAGGAAGAATTCTCCAAACACTGTGGCCTATCTATTCCTTCAACTTCTCCAGGAAAAGAAGCAAAAAGAAGTTCAGACACTTCTGGAAATGAAACAAGTGAAAACAAATCTGTGAAAATTAATGCAAAAAAGTCAGGAAGAAAACTCAAGCCCATTAGTGATGACTCTGAAAGCAGTGAAGGAATTGATGTAAGAAGAAAAGTTAAATCAGCACAGAAAATAAGTACACAGCGACATGACGCTGTTCCGACTACAGCATCTTCAGATCTTTTAGAGAAGCCAACTGCGTCGGGCACTTCTAGAAAGATAGGACCCCTTAGTGCCCAGCCTTCTGTTGAAAAAGAGAACTTGGCAATAGAAAGTCAATCAAAAACTCAGAAAAAAGGGAAGATGTCTTATGACAAAAGGAAGAAATCAGGAAGTGAAGCCGTAGATTCAGATGCTTCCAACACTGTACACATGTGTCTAGACGGAAAGAAAACCAGTGACATCATGGAGATGAATATTGTTTTGCCTGAATTTGGGAAAGTCCACCAAGAGTATGCAAAAAGAATAGAATCTAAAATTTGTAAGGCAGCCATGGACACACTTTATTATAATGTTAAAGAACAAACCACCAAATTACTTAAAGAAAGCCAGATGTTGAGAAATCTGAAAAGGAAGAATGCGAAGATGATTTCAGGTATCAAAAAGAAAAGGCAGCGTATGACTGAAGTCCAGGATGAACTGCTTCAGATGGAGCCACAGCTGAAAAAACTACAAACTAAATATGATGAACTTAAAGAGAGAAAGTCTTCCCTTAGGCATGCAGCATATTTCTTATCTAATTTAGAACAGCTCTATCAAGATTATTCAGATGTTCAAGCGAAAGAACCAAACGTAAAGGAAATGTATGATTCATCCAGCCTTCCAGCCCTGTTATTTAAAGCAAGAACACTTTTGGAAGCCAAAAGTCATCTGCAAAATACCAACCATCAGTTAGAGAAGCTCCTTGACCAGGAATGAGAAGAGCAGTCTACTAAAACGTGCCTATAGGAAGACTAATCTCATGCTGTTACCTTCTGAAACTGTACTTTATTAAATAAATAGTTTGGCAAAGAAGTTAAGGCCTACTTACCAGAATCTAAAATTTGTTATTCAAATTAAATGGCTGTGAACAATGTTAAATGACATCAATAGTTTTAGAGGCCATAATCTTTTCTGGTTAATATCTTCAGTAATAAATTTTAAAATGTTGATACCTTGTCTAATCAGC